>JACEEZ010002021.1:29472-59472 GCA_016584305.1 Chionoecetes opilio | reverse complement strand
TACCCGTGGCTAGTAAATCCAAGTATGTACAGTAAGTGTATAGCTCGAATACGACCAGATAACTGAACTGCTCGCCCTGTAACCCTATATTTATACATATAGAATGAACTGTACCCGAAGTCTCGAACGTAGCCCGGCTGAAACACTGAATGAAAGAAACTGATTCCGAAACAAGTCCTAGTTAAATGTAACTACCTATCATGGTTAGTAATCAGAATACCATAACACCTCCCTGATCAGCCTGAGATCCATCGTCAAGGCGTCCCAGCTATATGTCTAGTATCTGGCGGGGCTTCCGCGTCCGCTTTGATCGTCGTGGGTTGTCTGGTCCATACTCCTTCTCCGGGACTGCAATCCGCACCCTCTTCTTCAGCTCTGGAGATGCTCCCAACTCTGCTCTGGCCTCCAGCGCAGCCTTCAACTCCATCGGGTGGTCAGTTATGATCGGAGACTCCTCAGGCCATTCCCCAGGTTCAGAGTCCACCTCTGACGTATATCGGGGTCGTAGCTGCTCTAGATGAAGTCTCCATACAAGCCCCTTCGGTAGAACCTTTACGTTGCAACTGCGGCTTCCAAACCGCTTCACGACGATAGCAAGCACCCAGTGCGGCTCCTTGTCTCGTCTTGGTCCACAATAGAGCGCGTAGCAAGGACCTCCTACTTCGTACAAGCTGGCAACTCTGGCTACATGAGCAGCCCCATCACGTGAAGACCTGGCGGCCCCCTTAACTTGCTTTCCTTGAGCCACATGGGCTGGAGATGCTAGTAGGCTGTCAATCCGCGTGCGCATCTGACGATTGTTCAATAGTTCACTTGGTGAAAATCCACTTGAAGTTGGTGTGCACCTGTACTGCATTCAGAGCTCCTGTAAGGCAGCTTTTGGCGGTAGTGAAGATTTTCTCAGCGCCTGCTTGAAGGTCTGAATCAGGCGTTCCGCAGCTCCATTAGTTGCTGGATGATATGGTGCTCCCGTCAAGTAGTGCCGACCGGGGTAATTTGGTCCTGGTTTTGACAAACTTTGATCTAGTTTCCATATCTATTGAAATAAACAAACAAAAAGTTAATACAATCATAGGAGGGTCACTACCTATATGTCATTAAAGTTTGAACAAATTTCCATTATAGCTCTGTTAGCAATATACTGCGAAGTGCGGACCGCATTGTTACACTAAATGGGGTAAATCGGACCGAACTCTGGGGTAAATTGGTCATATATATATATAAAAAAAAAAATATTTCTTAAAAATTTGACAAACCTCCAAAAACTTAAACAACAGGTCATACCATGCCCATGGACACTATCAAACATTATGTGAGCTGTTCTTCACATTCTCTGGGGAGGCGGAAAATATGACCAACACACACACGTTTGGGTTCCAGTCTTTGAGTTCCTAGTCTTTCTTCTTTTTCTAGGTCTATGTTAGTTTTTCTTTTATAATTTCTAAGCATTGTTACTTAATTTAGTAATACTTTACACTAGGGCCAGAATTCCCTACACAATTGGGAGTATGGTTTCTGTTTACCTTATTGGATTCTAGGAAACATTCTCTCTATGAGCTTCCGTCACAAAGCACTTCTTTCGGAGATATAAGATGTTTTTAATAGGAAGGAGATCCGAGTGTATAGGAGATATAAAAATTAAACTAACCTAACCCCACCTTTTGACTCACTAACCTAACCTAACACACGCTTTAACCTCCAAACTAATGTCAAATCTGCATTAAAAAAGTGTCCGCGGCAAGGGAAGAACAGAGGCGATGCAGGTCACAAGAGGAAGAAGAGTCAGGCGCACGTAAACACTTGGCTCTCGCCTCCCTATGAACATTTCATTATCTTCGAAAGTAATGATTTGCGACGGAAACTCATAGAGAAAATGTTTCCTAGAATTAAATAGGGAATTTCGGTCCTAATGTAAAATAATACCGTTAGGTTACGTAATCAATGCCCATGTTAGGTTAGTTAACTAGCAGGGAGGTATGGGGGGGCATAGCCCCCCAGTTATGTCAGGAGAGTATTGGTTTATAGGAAGTATTGGTTGAAACTGCACATTTACCGTAGCCATTAAGGTAAACAGAAATCATTCTCCCAATTGTGTAGAGAATTCTGGTCCTTGAGTAAAAATTTACCCTTAATTTATATACCAGCACCCTTAAACTAATTCCATATTAGCATTCAACAATCTGAAACAAAAGAAACAAGTGCAAATAAGCAGTTAATCCTCACCGTGATATGCCGTGAGGGGTACATTACACTGGGTCCAATTTACCCCACGAGTGTTTTTGTCACCGGGGTAAATACGGATCCAAACTGAGCATTGATCATACGAAAATGAGACAAGATAGAGCATTTTTGATATTTTCATGTTAAAGTAGAGGAAAAACACTATATATACGCTTATTTACAAGAATGTACTCAGTCTCGTATTTGAATCCCATGAAAGTTCGCCAAATCAGCTGATTTTGTAAACAAACTTTGCCGCAACTTTTTTTTGCTGTCATTTTACTCATTTTCTATTTTGGTTTCTGGGTTCAGTTACATATCGATATTTATATTCATATTAATACTAGAAATGTTAAAATGGTTGTTTTACTACATGGGATATTCAAAACTGTTACACTCTTATTTATATTGAAACAAACACCAAAGCAAAAATGGCGGTCCGAATAGAACCGGTCCGTTGGAAGGACCAAATTACCCCGGTCGGCACTAAGGGATATGCTTCGTTCCTTGCACCAAGTCTGGAACTCTTCGCTGAGGAAACTCGAAGCATTGTCAGTCACCAGCGTGTGTGGATAACCAAAGTGGGCAAAGTCTTGCTACAGTAGATCGATTGTTGCTTTGGCTGATATAGACTGCGTAGAATGAATGCAGGGATACTTCGAATAAGCATCCGCCACCACCAGCCAGTTGTATCCCATGGAATGATGGCATGATCGAGGTGTAAACGACTCCATGGCTTTTCTGGCAGCATCCATGGGTGTATTGCTGGCTTCGCAGGTTTATTCTGGTGCTCGGCACATGATGAACAGTTGCGGGAAGTTTTCTAAATATCACGATCAATATTCGGCCAGCTGCTTCATTCGTTGCATCCCGAAGTGTCTGAGATGTAGAAGCTGCAGAACATGATCACAGAGGCTCGCGGGAATCATCACTCTGGAACCATACAGCAGGCATCCGTTGCTCGTTGACAGTGAATTCGCCAGACCTCTAAAATTCTCCACGTTGCTGTTCTTGTCTTCCCTCCTCTCTGGTGGCCAACCTTCTCAACAATGCCGCATGACGGTTCATACCACTTTGTCCTTGGCTGACTCCTTCTGCAGTGTCGTCGCGTCTGCTAGCTTGATCTGGCTGTTGAGCCAGCCTGGCATGGCATGTTGATGGCGCAAATCGTGTCCACATCATTGTCACTTTCCTCCCCGTCAAAACAGGAGTCAGTACCGGTAGGTAGGCGACTTAAAGCGTCCGCATTTCCGTGGTTGGCAGTTTTTCTATATTCGACGGAATAGTCGTGCTGACTTAACTGTAATGCCCATTGAGCCAGCCTGTTAGCAGCGAGGGCAGGAGTAGCTAGCTTTGGTTGGTCCAAACAGCGCAAGTAGAGGCTTATGATCAGGTACCAGCACGAAGTGTCGCCCGTAGAGATACTGGTGGAATTTCTTCAACCTGAAAACTATAGCTAAAGCCTCATTTTGTATTTGGCTGTAATTGCGTTGAGACTTAGAGAGAGTCCTTGACACGTTGGCAATCGGTGGTTCACTACCATCAGAATAGCGGTGGAACAGCACAGCCCCGATCCCGACGTTTGAAGCATCGCTTAAAATTCCAATCGGGGTAGACTGATCAAAGTGGACCAACACAGTATCCGTAGACAGTAGTTCCTTCAGACTCTGGAAGGAATCTTGCTCTTCTGCACCCCACTTCCATGTAGAATCTTTCCTGGTCAGGCGATGCAGGGGCTCTGTCACAGTAACCAGATCCGGTAGGAACTTAACGTAGAATTGTACAGACCCTAGGTTAAGAACGAAGGCTCGTAGCATCTATTGGCGCGGGCACCTTGATGACGGCGTCCACTTTGGTTCCTTTAGCAACTCCTGTGGATAACACGTGTCCCAGATACTCGATCTGGGGCTATAGCTAAAGCCTCTTTTTGTATTTGGCTGTAATTGCGTTGAGACTTAGAGAGAGTCTTTGACACGTTAGCAATCGGTCGTTCACTACCATCAGAATAGCGGTGGAACAGCACAGCCCCGATCCCGACGTTTGAAGCATCGCATAAAATTCCAATCGGGGTAGACTGATCAAATTTAAAGTGGACCAACACAATATCCGTAGACAGTAGTTCCTTCAGACTCTAGAAGGAATCCTGCTCTTCTGTACCCCACTTCCATGTAGAATCTTTCCTGGTCTGGCGATGCAGGGGCTCTGTCACGGTAGCCAGATCCGGTAGGAACAATTAATGTAGAATTGTACAGACCCTAGGAAAGAACGAAGGCTCGTAGCATCTATTGGCTCGGGCATCTTGATGACGTCGTCCACTTTGGTTCCTTTAGCAACTCCTCCCGTGGATAACACGTGCACGTGTTCCAGATATATACTCGATCTGGGGCTCAGCAAAACTGCACTTCTCGCGACGACAACGTAGCCCATTTGCATCCAGACGGTGAAGTAGACCACAGAGATTCCTTAATTCATTCAATCAATGCTTCATCAATGATCAAGATGCTGCATTCGATCCGCTTATACCAGTATATATCATCCAGATATGCTGCAACTCCGGGAAGGTCACTTGTTAATTAGCTGCTCCATTATTTCTTGAAAATATCCTGGTGCAGAAGTAATGCCAAACGGGAGACGCATATGCAGTAGTACTCCTCGATGCGTATTGCGTACTTAGTGCTAGTTTTCGTTGACTGTCAGGACCCAACTCGATTTGGTTATATGCGTTGGCCAAATCTATCTTGGTGAAGCGCGCCGTATCCACCTTCCAGCTTGCGCATCAAGTCCTCAGGGCGAGGTATCGGATGATGGTGAGGCTCCAGCTGCTGCTTGACAGTCACTGAGTAGCCGCCACACACTCGTATCCTGTATGACAATTATACTGAAGAGACCATAATTTTGAGGAGCCAGTACGACAATTCCCAACTGAAATGGCAACACTGCTCTGGGTCTGGCAACTCTGTTGGTCTGGGTCTGGGACTGTTACACAGTTAAGCCCGGTTCCCACCTTCCCGCTTGTACGGCCGCCGTACAAGCGGGAAGGTGGGAACCGGACTTTACGGAACAGTTGCTTCGCCAGCCGAGTGACCGTGAGCCAGGGTTGTGAAATGTACGATAATTATCGTATTTGTACGATAATTTGACTATCCGTACGATGTACGATGCATGGTTGAGAATCGTACACGAAAATACGATAATTGACTCACAAATATAATTACATTATAAAGTCATTCCAAAATTGTCATCGCAAAAAAAAAAATAATAATTTGTCGCTGTCAACTTTCGTGAGAAAGTTCGAGAAAAGAGAGTGTAGAGAAAGAAAGTGAGAGAGAGTTTTGAGTTTGACTTTTGGTTCTTTGCATGACATGGATTTGGAGCGTTGCTTGCCGCATTAGAACGCAGATTGTGAGAGGGTATTTAGCAAGATTAACCTTACCAAGACAAAGGTAAAAAACTGACTTCTAACGGGAACCATACTTGGTTCTCTTCCAGCAGCGCAGTGTGTAAGGGAAAAGGGAGATTGTGTTACTTTCATCCCTACACAGATATGATATGTCGATGACAACTGACACACTATCATTATAAGCGCCAGCTGACACAGGGCATAAAAGAATAGAGGAGGAACAGGAATTTCTCTTTATAGGATGATAGCTATGTAGAATTCTCGAGTTCAGCTTCTTTTGAGTCATTATATATGTTACTAAATATATTTTTGTTTTATTTTGAATTAATTTCATTTATTTTGGAAAAAATAAATTAACATGGAATTTTGTGTCATGATTGGATATATTATATATTTTGGTGAAAAGAGAAAATATTTTTATATCTTGAATGCTGAATTCAATGATGTATATAGTTATCTACTGACTATATTATTTTAGCTAAGGTTGTACGATAATCTATATGAAAGTACGATAATTTTGGTGGCTCTGTACGATAATGTGGGCTACAAAAGTTCACAACCCTGCCGTGAGCTGACAGACTGTGCAAAGTGCAGACACTCGTACAGAGCTGGGCAGGGCGTTCCGTCGGAGATCTAATTGAAGATTAAGTGTGCAACCCAGATACTGATACATCTGTGAAATGGCCTTTAACAAGCTCAGCATTGACCAGCTTGATCTCTCGAAGAAGAGAATTCTAATGAGGTGAGTGCTTGGTCTCACGTATTTACTTACTTATTTATATTAGTTTATGGAACTGTCGCCGGTAATAATGGACAAGGACTTCGCGGTCGTTTTCAGAGACTTTTCAGAGACCGACTAATTTTTCCTGGCCTACAATAGGTGCTTTTTCTAATCTAATGGAGATAGTTTTATTGGTATTATTTTACGATAGGACCAAAACTTCCCTACACAATTGGGAGCATGGTTTTTGTTTACCTTATTGTATTCTAAGAGACATTTTCTCCCTGAGCTTTCCGTCGCAAATCAATAGTTTCGGAGATATATAACATTTTAGGTGGGAGGAGGAATAAGTCTCCTTGTTTATAAAATGCCCCCCTCTTCCTCTTCTTGTGACCTGCATCGCTTTTGTTTCGGAGTAAGTTTTCCGTGCGCACCCGTGGCTAGGAGGTTAATCTCGGGGTTTAGTATTTTATTAAACTTTTATTATTGGATCCAGTTAGGAGGTTAAAGGTTAGGTAAGGTAAGGTTAGGTTAGGTTAGGTTCAGGTTAGGTTAGGTTAGGTAGCCACGGGTGCGCACGGAAAGCATACTCCGAAACAAAAGCGATGCAGGTCTCAAGAAGAGGAAGAGGGAGGCATTTTGTAAGCAAGGAGACTTATTCCGCCTCCCACCTAAAATTTTCTATATCTCCGAAACTATTGATTTGCGATGGCAAGCTCAGAGAAAATGTCTCTTAGAATACAATAAGGTAAACAAAAACCATGCTCCCAATTGTGTAGAGAAGTTTGGTCCTATCGTAAAAGTTTAACCGTTTTATTTTTCCGGAAACCCATATCAACATTTTTTTTTTTTATTATTTCATCACCGAATTTTATGGGCCGTTTCCATTAAAAACACTATCTCCATCAGGAAAAGCACTAAAACTTGGCCGGGAGAGATTAGTCAGGGTCTCAGATAACAGGGAAGTAATTGAATAGAACATACCAAACCTAACCTTATAGTACAGGAGCATTAGCTAAAAGGTGGAAATAAATAGTAGAAAGCTGATTTTTTCAGGAGAGCTCCAAAATATTGTATATATCGCCCTTATGCAAAGTTCTGCAAATTCAACCTCGTGGCATTTTCATAATTCAAAATGGCCGCCATCACAATTAACGATAAAATGAAAAGTACTATGATCATCCATCCGAGTTCGTAGTAATAAGATTTTTGTGTGTACATCTATGTTTTAGAGTGTGCTGAATACAATAGAGCCATAACAAATATTTTGAGTTGACATAATTAGCATAAATTCAATAAGGTGAAGAAAAAAATATATATATATATATTTTTTTATTTGAACAATACCACAACTATGTTATGTACGTTACATTTATAATAGCCAAACTATGTTATATTGTACAAAACACCAATATATATAAACAGATATTGCTAGCAATATTGGAGACACAAATGATCGAGGTCGACACGCAGACATTATGCCGTGTGCAAGTGCTGTACGGCGGCGTTCACAGCCGACACTCTTGTCAGATTTTGATTTGATTATACCACTCAATAGTCGTTTCAAAGAGTCAGGCACCATTTTATCACTGTCTTGCAATTGTGTCATTGTCAGGTATTCAGAGTTAACATATGCTACAGACTTTACATCATCTTGTATGATTGCAGCTGCCATATCTATGATTGAATCTTTTGTCATGTTACTGGACTCATAATTACTTCTAAGGATGTGGTTACTTTCATCTAAGAAAGTATATATGGTCTGTTTTCCAATATCACAAGTCCGAACAATGTCCTGCCCGAAACATTCCTCCAATTTCTGTCCTAGCCTTTTGGGGTTGTAGCCCTCTTCTCCATCTAAATAGTCGTCCATCAAAGTCATAAGTTCTGCAAGTGAATATTGACATTCATCATTGTCGCGTATAAATTGGCACAACTTCTGGAATGCCGCGTGTTTTGTGGCATTGACTGGTTGGCCCCGTTGATATCCATCACGGGTATTCTCGCTTGGAAATTGTTTGCCAGCATAGAAGAGAACCTGACAGTCATGGTGGTACTTGACTTCAGCAGCAATAAAATCCAACTCATTGGATATGCGAAGTCTAACAGCATCTCCCCACTCATCATGGCGATCGCCAGCTTTCTCAATTACGCTTTGAAGGGTGGCTTTTGTCATAGCATCATGTGCCCGTACACGACGGTTGCGGGGTATCTTTGTTTCTACATTGTAGTCTATTACACTCAATTAGTCTTTGCACAATAGAGACAATTTTCTTTTATATTGAAAACTCGAGTTCTTGAACGTAATTTTGAAGATGATGTGCCCCAATCAGAGTCCAATGGCTCTTCTTCCCTTTTCCTTTTGTAAGAAGTAATACTGCATGGTCGAATGTATTCGTGATGACATTTACCATGGACTGGGACTGGCAATTGTGACCTCTTCCTCTCAAATACAGACTGCAAACCATCTTCTCTTTCAATGCTGGCTCGTAGGAGTCCGTCAAGGCCCTTATCATGGACCTCTGCACGATCTGATGTGATCTGCTTACCGCATGTGGGAATACTGCAAAACTCGGCCATCATGACAGCACCTGAAAAACGATAAAATTATTATTATAATTATTATTATTATTATAATATACTATTAATTATAATTTATGCTAATTATCACTCACTATTATTATAATATACTAGTAATTACACTTTATGCTAATTATTTTAACTCAAAATGAACATGGCATGGGTCCACTGTAATAAGTTGCCAGTTATGCCGATTTTGGTATTTTAACCATTTATCGCAAATTGTTATAGCAGCCATCTTCAATTCTGAAAATGCCACCAGGTTGAATTTGCAGAACTTTGCACAGTGGACATGCTTATGGTTTTCTGGAGCTCCCCTGAAAAAATCAGCTTTCTACTATTTTTTTCTAGGTTTTCGTTAAATTTTTACTAAAGCTCCTGTACTATTATAGGTTTTAATGAAAACAAACTAACCTAACCTTAACCACAAAGTATATCTAACCTAACCTTATAGGTTTTAATGAAACCTAACCTTAACCACTGAGTATACCTAACCTAACCTTATAGGTTTTAATGAAACCTAACCTAACCTTAACCACTAAGTAGACATAACCTAACCTTATAGGTTTTAACAAGTACTTGTGGGCCCTTCGGACCCATGTGTTGATGTTTGTAGTAGTAGTATATTTTAAACAACAATGTGAGTGCAAACTCCAATCGTGTTGTAGCTGTCGTTGGTCACTGGTCAAAGTGCCTTGGGGTAGACCACCTACCACCACCGTAGCCTGCCTCACCCTAGTCCCACGCCTGCCTCATCCCAGCCCCACGCCTGTCCTGCAAGCACACACACACACAAACGGTAAATCCATAAGTCTACGGAATTAGTGAAATGCGGCAAAACGTTACCGCAGAGTTCATTCCTGTAATCTAATCTCTGAAAAGTGTTTTTAGCACAAAACTCCCCTTCAAAATGATTCAATCGACATGGGACCAAGCCGTTTGCCACCTACAATTTATTTGCGATTTTTTGAGCCTACTCACATCAAAATTGAATTTACAGTTTCGGCTACCCAAAACAGACAGACACACACATGGCTACTCCTATAGTATATTAGATGAAACCTAACCTAACCTAACCTTAACCACTAAGTATACCTAACCTAACCTTATAGGTTTTAACAAGTGCTTGTGGGCCCTTTGGACCCATGTATTGATGTTTGTAGTAGTAATATATATTAGACAACAACGTGAGTGCAAACTCCAATCGTGTTGTTTCTGTCGTTGGTCACTGGTCAAAGTGCCTCGGGGTAGACCACGTTCCGTGTGATTCCACGGGGCGCCAACACTTCGACGGCTAAACGCCAAAGCTTCACGGCACAGCCAACCCTAGACAGGCTGACGTAGACTTGGCCGTGCGTGGAGTATATTAGAATATCGACCCCAAGCACACACACACGCAAACGCACGCATACACACACACACATGCACACATACACATGCATGCCTGCACCCACACACACACACATATACACATGCATGCATGCACACACAAACACACACACACATGTGGCAGTGATTTGGTCACCACATCAAAAGAAGGATATAAGGAAGATTGAGAGAATACAAAGAGCAGCCACAAAAATGGCTCCAAGCCTGAGAGATTTACCATATGAAGAAAGACTTTCAAGACTAAAACTCCCAACTCTCGAGAAAAGAAGAGAAAGGGGAGATTTTATAGCATAAAACAATGCTGAAACAGGGTTGATTATACAGTCATGATATAAACTACTGTGTATCATCTTCAGTGGCACATACAAATCAATAGTGATGCTATAATTCGTAATATATGGCGCCGGGCCACTTTAGCGCAGGTGGCGACTAAAGTGTTACCTACGGTAACAGGACACTGAGAAGTGTGGACTGCACTGTTACATCTAATTGGGGTAAATCAGACCACCATATTATTTTTTTAATCTTTTTCTGAATTAGACAAACCTCCAAAACTGAAACATGTCATACCAAGCCCATGGACACTTATCAAACATTCTGAGCTGTTCTCACATTCTCTGGGGAGGCAGAAAGGATGACCAACATACAAACGTTTGGGTTCCAGGTCACTGACTTCAATCACATCACTTGTGTCATCATCCTCATTGTATTTTAAGTGCCTTAAAAGTGTTGTTTTGCTCACGGTAAAATTCTAGTCCTTTCCCGCCCTTATTAGTGATTTTATTTTCTCCAGACCTTCACAGATCCATTCAGATAACTCTAAAACGTAATAATAAAGTGGGGGAGAGATAAATAAAAAAAAAATTACTAACCTAACCTGGTAAAATTCTAGTCCTTTCCTGCCCTTAGGTCTCGTTAGGAGGTTATTGGTAAGGTTATAGTGAGGTTAGGTTAGTAATATTATTTTTTGGGTTCCAGTGGGGATCATTTAGGAGGAGAGGGGGGTTGAAGGGGGTATCTCTCCCCCAATCTATAAATACTTTTTAGTGGTATTTGAAGGAATCTGTGAAGGTCTGGAGAAATAAAGGTATTATTCTAGTGTTTGCTCATACTCCCCCCAAACAAACTTGGGGACCTGAGCGAAGCGGGATATTTGGCTGGGTTACAAAATATGCGCCACAACCACATAGTTTTTGAGTTAGAGGCTTTAAAAATTCCCTAGATCTAGGGGAAATTTATTTGATTTCTTCTAAGTCCAGAGACGTTGTCGTCTAGTCCAGAGTGTCGAGCCCCCACCCACCCCTCCCACTTTGAGGTAAGGAAAATTTTTGTTAGGTTATCGGGGGTCTAGGGGGCTGGAGCCCCGGCATTAGAAGGTTAGGTTAGATTACGTAAGGTTAGATTAGCGAGTGATTATTGCTAGGAGGTTAGGTTAAATTTGGTTAGGTTAAGCGGTTCGGTTATGTTAGATTATCGGGGGGGGGTCGAGGGGGGCAGAGCCCCCCACTAGGTTAGTTTAAATTTGCTTAGGTTCGGTTAGATAACCGGGAGGTCGAAGGGGACGAAGCCCCCCGCTAAGAAGTTATGTTAAATTTTCCTTGATCTCGGAATATTACCCTAGATTTAGGGAATTTTGGCTCCTACAAAAATCCAAAAATATGTGTTTCTGATGCATTATTTGGTCCCCATCCCAAAACCCCACATTCCCACAGGTCCCCAAGCTTGTTTGGGGGAGGGGGAGAGTATGGGCAAACACTAGAAATTTACCGAAATAAACCCCTCTAATAAGGTCAGGAAAGAGCTCTAGAATTTTTCCAACCTTGCCTCTTTATCTAGGTCTATGTTAGTTTTTCTTTTATAATCTCTAGGCACTTACTTAATTTGGTATTATTTTACACTAGGACCAGAATTCCCTACACAATTGGGAGTATGATTTCTATTTACCTAATTGGTTTCTAAGAAACATTCTCTCAATGAGCTTCCGCCACAAAACATTACTTTTGGAGATATGACATGTTGTTAATAGGGAGGCGAGAGACAAGTGTTTACGTGCGCCTCACTCTTCTTCCTCTTGTGACCTGCATGATTGCATCACCTCAGTTCTTCCCTTACCATGGACACTTTTTAATGAGGATTTGGCTTTAGTTAGGAGGTTAAAACGTGGGGTTAGGTTAGATTAAGTTAGGTTAGTGAGTCCAAAGGTAGCGGTAGGTTAGTTAATTTTCATATCTCCTATACCCCTCACTTCCCATTAAAGTTATTTTATATCTTCGAAAGTAGTGATTTGTAAAGCAAGCTCGTAGATAGAATGTTTCTTAGAATCCATGGCATAAGTGCAGTTTAAACCAATACACGATCGGTGGTTTTAAGTATCCTGAACGTTTCGTTCTCATCATAAGGAGTATTTCTAACCCCTACAACAGCTGTCGGAAATAAAAAATAACACAAGGGGAGTATGGGTGGGGTGAAACCCCCCAGTGAGGTTAGGTTACGTAATCAATGCCCAGTAGGGTGCCAATAAAAAACGAAAGTTGGATTTTTTGAACGGCCCTTAGTGGAATACTGTGGGGTGGTGAGAAAACAACGTGTGTAAAATTTGAGCGCAATCGAAGTATATTTAAAGGTGGCGCAAGTTGATTGATTGTTCACCCTATAGACTCCGATAGGGACTACAAGGAAGGACATCGTCTCTGGGGTGTTTGTTGGCAATATTGAAGCCTTTTGAGACCTCCCCTTCCTCCAGCTGGGCTGCTGGTCCCCCTCGCTCTTCAAAGCGAATATTAGCCCCTCTAGGGGCGGGGGTTATCATGGTTGCCCAAGCCACTCATTGTCTTCCGCTTGGCCGGGGAAGGGAAGCCTTCGATGTTCCTGGCTGTTGTCGACGGTGCCTCTCGACGACCTGCAAGAGGAATTGGTGCTGATCCTCGTTCTTCGTCAGGCTGAGGTTGAAGGACTGGAACAGCGCCACCCCTCGCTCCGCCGTGTCGTTGGTGACGTGTAGGCTCGTGACGCGCCGAGACGCCGCGACGAACCCCGTGTCACTCGGCCACTCCTCCGGCTCCTTCGAGAGGAACGCCTTCTCCGACGCCGGCTCTGACGGCGTCGAGGAGGGCGCTGGACGCCTGGCTTCCGAACGGAGGTCGAAGAGTGGTCGAGTGGTCGAAGAGAGCCATGGCGACCAGTGGCTCGCTCAGGTACCAGAAGTGCCGGGAGAAGGTCTTCACGCACGCCTTGCCGATCTCAGCGTCGTGGAAGTCGCGGAGGTCGGTGGCCAGTTTCAAGTCTTTCGCCGGCGCGAAGGCGGCCACGGGCGCCTCGAACCAGCGGGTCACGTAGACCTCAGCGACGAAGAAGGTGAACCGGCAGAGGCTGGACAGCTCGCGCGGCGAGCAGAGCTCCCCCAGTTGGGCGGCGAACAGCGTAATCTTCGCCGCGTAGATGGCACGCGCCATCCAGCGCGCGCGGTGCATGGCGCCCGGTCGCCGGAACTTCACCTTCGGGACGTCGCCCTCGCCACCCAGCAGGACGATGAAGAGCTCCAGCATCTCCTTGTAGTCGTCCCGTGGGTGGCTGGTGTTGAACAGCGCGACCCACTCCTGCAGAAGTGTGTCCCGCTTGTTCAGGAGGGTGGGCGGCAGCTCGTCGGGCGTTGGCGGCTCCGGCTGGCTCTGGTCGATGAAAGCCCACCGTTCCTTGAATCGGTTGAAGACGCCGATGTCAGGACCCGACGACGGCCCCATGCAGATAGAGAACGCCTTCTCCAGCACCAGCTCGTGTACATGGTGCCGGCAGGCGAGGCTTAGCAGACGCCGACCAAGCTTCTGCTCCAGCAGGGTGCTGGCACCGGCGAGGGCTCCAGTGTTGGCGGTGGTCATATCGAACGACATAGCCACCACACGCTCTGCGAGCCCCCAGTCGTCGAGCGCTTCAGCCACGGCGCTCACCATCGCCTCTCCAGTCCCACTTGCCAGCTTGGGAACGCCGATGAGCTTCTAGACGCCGTCGCCGGAGACGAGGATAACCAGCCGATCCACCCGCGTACTGTCGCAATCCGGCAGGATCTTCCCGTCCCAGTGAACGGCAAGAGGCGTGTCAGGGACGAAGGTTGTCTTGACTTCCGCGGCCAGCTGGGACCGGTAGCCAGCGCGAGCATGCCGGATGCTCTCGGCTTCAGGATCAGCTCTTAGGATTGTGGCCGAGGCTACTGGCGGTCGCCGCGACGATGCGGAGCGCTTTGCGGTTGCTCACGCCGGTCCGGTCGAGAGCGCTCGCTAACTCCTGGGAGAGCATGACCTGTGACCCCCGCGCTCGTCGCTTCGGAGGGCTTGCACCGGTCGGCTCAGCGGTAGCAGCCGCCCCGCCGCGTGCCGAACTGGACTCAACCGAGGAGGAGGAGGACGCGAGCACCGCGCGTTCGTCCAGCTGCGACGTCGAGGCTTCCCGTGATCGCTTCTCTGCCGCCACTGTCATCTCCCGGCGCTGAACTCGGCGCTCCAGCACCCTGTCAGCTCCCTGCATGATCCCTCGGCGACCCTTCTCGCGTTGCGCCGCTAGGAACTCGCGATCAGCCGGGATCGTCATCAGGGTCATCGCGTCGGCATGGGCGACGTTGAAGAGGTCGCAGAGGGCCTCTTGAAACTCTTCCTCCTTCGTCTTGTTCGTCGCTCTTCCCTTGCTCTTCATGAGCGCCTTCCAGTCCTTGAACAAGACCTCCACCTTGCGAACGGCGCTTTTTGCCGTCATCGTTAGGATCCTCGCGGTCTCCCAGAACCTTAGCTCTTGAACAGTGGCCGCGGCGCTGGTGGCGACGGTTTTCTTTTCCACGTTGTGGAAGTAGAAAGCCCGCTTGAGCACGTCGCCACGAGAGGGGAGTTTGGCTCCGAGGATGGGGTCGGGGTTTGGCTGTCCCACCAGCCAAACGGTCGTAGCTGCGCGTGAATGAGCATTCTGAAAAAGAAATGGGTGATTTAGAACCCTAGCCTGTCAGACTTCGGTACAGGTATAATCACATAGTACAGGTTTCAATTCACATGCGCCACCCCTAAATATAAACCGATTCGCTTCAAATTTTACATGAGAGGTTTTCTCATTACTGCACAGTATCCCACCAAGGGCCGTTCAAAAATATCAAGTTTTAAATTTATCCATATGCGCTATTGGCACCCTAATGCCAAGGATAGGTTAGTTAACTAGCAGGGAGGTCTGGGGGGTATATTGCCCACCCAGTTATTTCAGGAGAGTATTGGTCAATAGGAAGTATTGGTTAAAACTGGATATTTACCGAATTCATTAAGGTAAACATAAATCATACTCCCAATTGTGTAGAGAATTCTGGTCCTTGAGTAAAAATTTACTCATATTTTCTATACCAGCACCCTTAAACTATAGTTCCATATTAGCATGCAACAACCTGAAATGAAAGAAACAAGTGCAAATAAGCAGTTAATCCTCACCTTGATATTTTTTGGGAAAAAAGTGCATCCTATAAGCCATAAAATACGGTATTTCAAATACCATAAGACATTCAAATCAACTAATCTGTCCTCATACTGTAATATATACATTCTGCCTCGGAGGCTTCTTCTTCTTCTTGTGAAGTCTTCTGCTTAGGATCGCTTTGTAGGTCGTCTGTCAAGCTCGAGCTTGGGTTTGCCACATATCTTCCTTCTATGCCACTCTGTAGCCCTTTGTTTCCCTGCCACCTGTGGGGAGAGAAGGAGCACCTTCCGTATTGGCTCAGCAGATTGCCACCAACAGCGCCATCTATCGTCTGCTAGTGTTGATGTATAATTTACCACCAGGCTGTTACGTTACACATGTATCACAAGCTCTTTTCAGTCCTGGAAATTATCACCCATGGCGAATTCATCAAAACTATTTACTAATACGTACTATCGCATACAAGCTAAAAGTTGTACGATACGCCAAAGAACATGGGAACAGAGCAACAGAAAGACCACCGCCTACCGAGAAAATTGCTAGATTTTACTGCCGATTTTACTACCGGTAGAAAATCTGTTTATTTTATATTATTTTCTTAGAAATTTCATTCCAAACCATCTCCCACCATTAGAATTAAGGTAAGGGACTTAAGATGAGTGTAGAGTTTTTACTTTTTGAAATGGGGGTTTTGTGAGCTAAGACTTCACTTACCACTCCAAATTTAAATTAACTCCGTGTTGTTTGAGACTCACTGTATAGCTATCAGTCCAGGATTAATACCAAGGGTAAACAACAAAAAACACAAGGCACCTTAACTAATTTATTTACAATAAATACTACACAATAAGCAAATTAGCACACCAGCATCGCATTCACACCCTAAATATCTTTCTCTAATTATGCCTATGATAACCTATTGTCTCTGGTATCTGGCTGGGGAATAGATATGGTTAGGGTAATGATTATAAGAACCTGCTGTGATCCTCTCGTCGAGGTAAACACGTGGACGAACCTCCACGCTCGCCTTCTCGTCCTCCTCACTCAGCGCCCCCAGCTCGCGTCTGCCTCTACCTTCTTCTCCTTCTCCTCGCTGTATGTCTCGTCCTGCATCTGCCAGTAGGAACAAGCACCAGACCGGTAAACTGGAAGGAGGTGTCGAGAGGCCCCGGAGACGTTCTCAGCTGGAGCAGTTGTTACCTTGGCGGCTACCTGTGGGAGAGTCAGGCCGCGACCCACGGCGGCTGGTCCGCCACAAGATGGCGGCTGATGGCGCGTTGCCACTCGCACCAAACTGACAGATTTTCTACATCACTTTCTTTCACCATGGCATGCTTTCCTAGTGATCACCACATGCAATTTACAACGGGCGTTTCTGCTAACGTACCCGGCTATTGGTTGGGAGGCAACTTTTTTAGCCTAAAAACATTTCCCCATATATAGCTATCTCTGGCAATCCTTCCCCTAACCAGAAATCAACGACTGAGAAACAAAGCTGACTAGCGAAGCACAAGGGATATGGGGACTTCACTGCCTGTAATAAGTCTAGCCATTACAATGAGTGTATGGTTACTATATATTGATTATTGTAGAGACAATGTATGTATTTCAATTTGTTAACCCCTTCACTGCAGATATCAAATTCATAGGCCTACCCCCCTGTGTGGCAGGTTTAATTAAAATATAAAATATTTACTGATCATATTTTAAAGTGCCTAAATGAATAGGATGCTCATTCCAAACCAGAAAATCTGTTTCGTCTTGGTGGAGGCTACCAGATAAGTGAAGAGTTACGTCAAAGTGCAGCAACAGGGCCGTGACCGTACTGCCAGACGCACAATGAAACTACTTACTACTCAACATAATACAGCTTATTTTGGTACATAAATGCTTCATTCATGCATTCATTCATTCATTCATACATCTGTTTTATATCCATCAAGAATATATTTAATATCATGACTATTAGCCTCGCCATTGAAGTAGAGGGCGCGGCAGCGTCAACATGTCGTACTGTACCGCTTGACCTTATTAGTCACACTAACTCACGCAAGCAGAAAAAGAGGTTCTATTATATCGCAACACTTGACACTGTTGCCATACAAGCCTATCACAACGAATATTTACCCATAATATCATTGAACGTGCAGTTTAAATACAGAAACCATATATGTACCAGCCGCAGTGAACCCTAAAATAGCTGAGAGACCGTATTTGTACCAGCCGCAGTGAAGGGGTTAATATGGGGAAAAAGTACGAAATTTCGGAGGTGTCCATCTTAAGTGCATTATAACATGGGTTTCTATGATTCGTACAACACGATTTCGCACAACACGGCGTTGTGTGTCGCCCATAAAACCGTGTTGTATGAGGATGCAGTGTACAGTACCCTCCCGAGTTTCACGCTATGGGAGTTACGCGATCCGCGAGTTTCACGCTAAGTCCTAAATTCTTACCATCCCGACTTTCGTGCATTATCTCGAGTTTCGCGCTGCTTCATATACTTTTTTCTTTTTTTTGTGTGTGTGTGTGTGTGTGCCTACAGCGCCGTTAGGCAGTGACCTCCAGGGGTGGGATGGTAGGCCCTGGAGGTTCCCTCGAGGGCTGCGATGGTAGGCCCTGGAGGTTCCCTCGAGGGCTGCGATGGTAGGCCCTGGAGGTTCCCTCGAGGGCTGCGATGGTTGGCCCTCGCCCGTGGTGGCGCAGGCAGGATTTTTATAGTGACGCTTGTGATTAGAGGTTCATGTCGCACCCCTGTGGCCTCCGATGCACTCACAATCGTAGGTAGAGTTTATGGGCAGCATGTGGGTGTTCTTAGGCCACTCGACGGTGCAGAGAAAGATATTATAACTTACAGTACTATCAAGATCAAGTATCGCTAAAGAGGTAAATAGTCGTATGTACAGATGGAAGAATGGTGTTAGCAAGACGGGTGTGATGTGTGAGACAGGAGTGGATGAAACTAGAGTACTTGATGCTGGAATGTGAATGGTATGAGTATGCTAGAACAAAGATGTTGGAGGTAGTGGTAGGAGAAATCTGAGTGGAAGAATGGCGAGAGATGAGAGACAGAAGTGTGGATAGGCAGATGGGAGTACCTGCTGGGGTTGTGTGCTGAGTGGAGGAGTGACAGTCGTGTGGCTGAAAGTGTAAAAGAATTCTTGGAGAATTCTTGGAGAGCACGCCTGAGAGAGAATGAGAGGCATGGGGGACCCCGTATGAATGTGATGCAGAAAGAGGAATGAGGGGAAAAAGAAACACCTAGTTTTGCTTCCCCCTTTTGCTTCTTTCCCAACAGAAAACTACATGTGTGGGAGAACGCCGGGTCAAAGGCTTCACCGACAACATCAGCTGGGTGACTCCCAACTCAAGCTCAAACTCGTAGGTCCTCTTCTCTGCTCCTCTTCCTCCTCTCCTGTCCTCTAGTTTTGGCCGACCACCCCGGGAGGCGGTTCACAAACCCCCGGCTAACAACCGGTACCCATTCACTGCTGGGTGGACAGGGGCTCGGGGCATAATCAGGGTATTTTGGGGGGGAGAAAGTGACTAAATAAGGATTTTTACAGTGTTTTCAATACCCGAGTCTCGCGATCCTCGAGTATAGCGCTATGCCTTGTGAAGAAAGCAAACGCCAAACTCGGGAGGGTACTGTATATAGAAACTAACACCGAAGCTAAGATGACGGTTCGAATAAAACCGGTCCATTGGAAGGTCCGGGTTACCCCGGTTGGCAGTAGATGAAAAGGAAGAGTAAAGGGTATTTCATTGTTTGACACCATATTTTTCGAAGACAACATTATTATTTTCTTTAAAGTTTTGATCGTGTTTTTAGCTCATGTTTATGGCGGAAATGAATATAACTTCTTATACTGTCCCATCCTCTCTCCCCAAGTACTGTAAATGGCGGCGTACAAGTTGACTCTTTGAGCCTGAAAAAATCTCTCCATAACTAGGGGTCGACTTTACGGCAAGGTTAAAATGTGAACCTTTACCACCGAGTGGCAAACAAGTGGATCAGCACTACTAACAATTGCTGTACACCACTTACCGTAACTCCAGTCAGACAACTACAATATACGCCACTTCCAAAGCAACAGTGACAACTGGAGAAGACGTTTAGCGGCAGTTCCACCCACAGCTGTTTCCAACAGTTGATGGAAACAGCTGATACACAGATTGTAAACAAAGGCGAATGCAAAAGACGGAGGGCACCGGTTAGTGCAGTGCAGTCGTAGGTACTACCGTGTTTTACTATAATATACAGTATGTAGCGGTACTATCAGGGGACTATGGTGTTTTTCAAGTGAAAACAAGAGGCAGATCTATAGTAAAGATTCATATCTTCATATAAGTGGTGTGGTGTTATGTGTTTTTGCGACAGGTTACTGTATACTGTACCGTAGCCTATCCACATTCAAGCTTTGGCCTACCAGTAGCCTACTGTATTTTTTGGGCTGACTTATATGGCAAGTATAGGCCTAACCCGTAATCTTGAGCTAATAATCTTGAGGTCGACTTGTACGCCTGTCGACTTATACGCCACCATTTACGGTATATTGAATATGTTATTGTCGGCTGTAAGGTTAGGTCGGGTTAGGTTAGATGTGAGGTTTGATTAGGACTAATGTCAAATTATCGATCCGTTTGTCCAGTGGCGGTCCTGGCTTGTGTGGCGCCCTGGGGGAACCCTAACCGGTCCCGCCCCCCATCCCTTCCTATGTTACAAAAAATTCAAAATTCAACACTAAATTTTTTTTTACCAAGATACTAGAAATAAAAAAATAAAATCTGTATTATCTCAAATAATGCCACAATAAAAAAAAAATATATATAGAACCATACATATATAACATAAATACCAAAATAATGAAAATTAAACTAGTTATATACAAGCATTAAAACAAAAACAAAAACAAACAAATAGAGAAAATTGTAGTTTATACATACAAATAACATAGAGAAGCAAATTACTATAGTTAGGAATTATAACAATTGTAAGAAAAGGCAATTGTAGAAGGCTCCTCATCCTGACTAGTGCCAGAGGGTGTTCCAAAATATTGTTCTGGATATTCCTTTACGCGAGTAATTATTCTCACACAGGTAACTCACCTTGAATGTAGATGAGTAGGTGTCCAGTAACTCACGTTTCAATCAATATGTTTACGTTGGAATGTTATTAAGTGGTTTCGTGAGGATGTAGAGAGACCCCAGGGTAATTGAGGTAGTATAATTGTCTTAAGCTACAAAATATACACTTGACGAAATATGTAGCTACAGGAGTCCCTGCCTACAATCTCCGCTCTTTACCCTGGCTCAAGACCGTCTGTCGTCCGCCGGCAGTGAGCTATGCGCCCCTGCCAAGCAGATTGACAACTACTCTGTTTATCTATCATATAGACATGTTTATACATACAGTAAAAGCCTTATAACTCGGCACTGTATAACTTGGAATTTGATATAACTCGGCATGGCAAAGACAAGTTTTTTTTTTTTTTCTCTTTTTTTTTTTTTTTTTTGCGTATGTGTAGGCAGTGAGCTCCAGGGGTGGGATGGTTGGTCCTCGCCCGTGGTGGCGCAGGCAGGATTCTTATAGTGACGCCTGTGATTAGAGGCTCATGCCGCCCCCTGTGTCCTCCCATGCACTTGCAGTCGAAGGTAGAGTTAATGGACAGGGCATAGTGTTGCAGTAATTAAGTGCTCAAGTGATGTAAAATAAAGTTGTACAGGTACAGTACTGTATACAATACAGTACAGAGTTGTGATTATAAAGTGATTAAAGTGATACCAGTGCTAAAATGCGACACCCCCTAACATCTTCTACATGTTACAACAAGGCTCCCCTCTCCTTGAATTACATGCCTGCTGCTACCCGTTCACTGGTAAGTGTAATTTTTATGCTTTTACAGTAACGTATTTTTTTTTTTTTTTTATTTTTTTTTTTTTTTCTTAAATTTTATTTTTACTCATATCAGAGGAGGACATTGCATAACTCGGCACATTGAATAACTCGGCAAGGGTCAGAGCCCCTATCGTGCAGAGTTATAAGGCTTTTACTATATACATCTGCTGCATTACTAAATAAGTAATGCAAGTAGCAAGTAATGTTTCTACCGTAGAATAAACTGATAATAGAACTACTCTATATAAATATCTATTATGTTACCATCTATTTATAAGAGGTGAAAATATGCTATGTGACATCTCTCTACTAACCTTGCCGGCTCTCTATCTTGCTGATTCCGCAGTAATACCACTGGGTGAAGCCGGCAACACAATGTGCCACACCCATACCTACGCCTATACCTATGCCTTAACATCGCTCGGTCACGCGCCTGGCATGCCCACGTGGCATAAGAAAATGTACAGTCACTCCACAAAATTTGTATCCACGCGGGGCTCGGATCATCTCCTTCCATTTCCTTTTCGTATTTTCCAATAAATTATCGTTCATATTCTCTTGACTCCCCCACCCCCCTTCCTTCCCAATCAAAGTCTGGACCATGCATTCCTCCTCCTTCCCCTGGGATGTTGTTAATTATTCCCACGGGGGCCATCTCTCCCTCCCTCGCCATCTCTCTCTCTCTCTCTCTCTCTCTCTCTCTCTCTCTCTCTCTCTCTCTCTCTCTCTCTCTCTCTCTCTCTCTCTCTCTCTCTCTCTCTCTCTCTGTCTCTCAAAGTCTGGACCATGCATTCCTCCTTCCCTTGGGATGTTGTTATTCCCACGGAGGCCATATCTCTCTCTCTCTCTCTCTCTCTCTCTCTCTCTCTCTCTCTCTCTCTCTCTCTCTCTCTCTCTCTCTCTCTCTCTCTGACACTCAATCACACAATGAGGAATATACATAATGTAACGTTAAAAATACTTTAATCATAGATATTTACAAACAATATTTTTGGCTACATCAATATTTAGTCCACCCACCACGCTTTTCTATCAGGGCTTGGAGCCGTTGCGGTACTGAGGCCACATGATTATAGATCATCTCCGTCTCCGGCCTCCCCCCCCCAACCCTTCCCACTCCCGTGTCGTGTGCTGGAAGAGGTTTACAGACGACCTCTCCCTCACCATTCATTAACACCTACTGCCAAACAAGCCACTACTACCACCACTACTGCGACTACTATTACTACTGCTATGCGTTTGGCTATGAAACTAGTCTTATTTGAATCGTTCTTATATTCCTATTCTGTGTGTGTGTGAGAGAGAGAGAGAAAAAAAAAGATTTAGTGTATTTGTGTGTGTATATGTGTATGAGAGAGATAGTCAGACAGAAAGACAGACAGAGATAGAGAAGAGAGAGAGAGTGAAAAAAAACCCCCAGAGATATGGGGCTATGGGGGGGGGGCATCGAGGGAGAGGACTCAGGGGAGCTATAAAACCGTGAAGGTGTGAAACAGGTGTGGGCGTGGCTATTTAGGCGGGAGGGGAGCAGGTCTCCAAGAGGAGACTGAGCGAACATTTGTAGATAAGGAAGAGATATGAGAACGTGATGGGCTTGCCTCGCCCCAAGTGTATACAAAATATGTGGAGTGACTGTACCTAACCATGTTACAAAAATGTGTAATACCTGGCAGACCTGTGAAGAACGAGCTTTTCCACATAAAAGATACTTGCCTAACGTGATAGCTCACTTGACTCAACAACAAAGTAGCTATAGTACACTGGGATAGAAAACAATGGGGTTTAGATAATCATAACGCGTTCTCCAGAGCCGCGGCATACTGTGACTTGTCAGAGAAGGTATTAGTAACAAAAGATATTCTAGAGAATGTTAAACTCTGAAGAGATTTGAGCAGAAACAGTGGAGACGTTTCTTGTAAAAGCTTTCTGGAAGCGTAACAAAAACCAACACTTACATAGTGACCAGAAACCCGTTGATAGAAAGTTCCGTAAGGGCAAACGACAGTCACATGATGTTCGCTCATAAAAATTATTGATACCCATGAAACGGATTCAATGCGTCAGCTGGACTACCTTTAACCCATAAACTGCGGATACCTGTGTGACAATATATCTGTGTACGCGGGACTTTTGCCAGAATTCTTATAGTCGCTAAACAAACTTGAATGTGTATCAATGTATTCGCCATATATTTGTGCAACCGCTAAAAATATTTTTTTTTGCTAAAGTCTTGTGGTTATTCTATGATTGTACTTGCAAGATGAAGCGTTGAGGTTTATGGAATCCATGGTACAGCTTGTTCACAGTAAACAGGCCGCAAGGGTCTTCCTCTCTAATATCTCTGCCCGCGATAGGGAGAGACCTGTCAGCACCTTCACCTTCCATGCTGGTCACTGGGTCACTGAACCTATGTGTGACCCCTGGGTCATTCTTAGGTAAAGTAGAGTTGCCAGATTTCACCGGCCGAAAAATTTGCCCACCTTTTTGAATTTGGCGGCCGCCCAATTGGGCATACTCGCGTTTTCTTAGTGAGAGACCAAATGGGCATAGCCGCTCTTTACGGGTTAAAAATGTCAAATTCACATATGCCACCTTTAATAGGAAGGAAGGCAAATAGTGAAGCGGTAAATAGATCCCGTAGTCGGCCAGATGCATAGAGACAGATTGTCAGCCACTAAAAACTTGAGATAGTGTAGTGCCCACATTGGATGTGTGCTCCACAGTCCTGGTTACTCTGCTGCCACCACCCACATTAAGTAGGAAAAAAAATATAAATGAATAAAAATAAAAGATGTGAGAAAATAAGTAAGTACTTGTTGGATCTAAATAATAATTCGTTAATAAATCAGGCTTAATATATTTGTCACTTTACTGTATCACTTTCTAACTTGTATACATTCACAAGTTGTCTTAATTCTAAGTCTTCTTATCCCCTAACGATACGCACACGTAGTGCCCAAGTCGGTATGCTATCCTAATGTAGTTTGTTATCTCTGTTAACTTCAGTCGTACTGTTATCTCTGCTAACGATATGCACGCACAGTGCTGAAGTCGTTATCCTAATGTAGTTTGTTATCCCTGGTAACTTCAGTCGCACTGTTACCACATTAATGATACGCACACACAGTGCTGAAGTCGTTATTCTATCTTAATGTAGTCTGTTATCTGGTAACTTCAGTCGCACTGTTACCACATCAACGATACGCACACTTAGTGCTCAAGTCGTTATCCTATACTAATGTAGTTTATCACACTTCCAAAGTTTCCCTCTCACTCTTTTTCTGTTCCCTTCTCACTCCTTTGCCTCACACGGCTGGCTGTAATACGCTGCAGTTTCACCCACTGCTAATTCGGGACCGCCTGGCCACCAGGTCCACCAACGGCTCCTACCTTGGGACCCTAGGTAACATATTCCATTAGTCCTTATGTCAACAAAAAGAATCACCAGTAAATCACACCTAAATCTCTACCCTATAAACCTTCTGTTACATACCTTTTCCAAGGGCGAGAATATCACCTCCCCACAGGCGACTTAACTCAGCGAGCGTCTGGCTGCTTCTAAGGCTATCATGACGTTAAACTCCCTTCTCACTTCGCTTCGATACGTGGCCAACTACCACTGGTCTAAAATATAACCCTCTCTTACTAACTAGTGATTCAGGACTGAGGAGTGGAGGAAAATTACTCGTTAGTTAATTGATAATTATAAGTTACCTCATCCTTTCCCCTATTAATGTAATTTCCCGCGTTACAATAGCAAGTCCAGTTTTATAAATGTCTGATTAACAGAAAAATTGAAAAGATTCCACCCGATAAGTCTCAAAAATCTCTGATGACTTAAGGGGAGAGTCCCCCATGAATTAAAAATTGCATCTACGGTCTTGAATAATTTATATATTGTGTATATTAGTACCCTTGTTCTCACATGAAAATTTCAAGCTGATCAGATGAAATGAAAAATTTAAGGAAAATATTTTTTTCGGTTTTTGATGAAATTTTGAATTTATTTTTCTCAGCCATTTTCTGACCGATTTCCTTGTGACAAGCGCATCTGATAATTCATTGTTATTCTAACAAATTGTCTTTTTTTTTTTTTTTTTAAACTTCAAAAAAACTCAAAAATTGAATTTATTTTATTTTATTTTTGATTTTTTTTTGGATAATTTTCCCATATATCAAACCTAAGTCTTTAAAAAAAAAAACAGGACAGATTTTTCTACGATATTTGATTTTGTGTGTCCTAAAGTTTCGTGAAAATCGTGCCAAAAATAAAAGCAGAAAATAATTTTATGTTCATTTTATACTAGTTATGAGAAAAACGCATTTGAAGTTTTGCTAAAGTTTCTGCGCTCCAGTGAAGGTACTATACTGTCAATGCTACTTGCATATGAATTTTATGGGATCAGTAATCACATATCAATGCATGCATAAAAGGATCTGGCACCTTGTCCCCATAAATAAAGGTATTAATTAATCGCTCAAAGGCGTTAATCGCCCTGACACCTAGGGTGTCAGGGCGCGCCACACCCCTCATTGTTGCAAGGTTCGATAAAAATTCACCAGGTGCATAGCTTTCGGTTGGAATTTATGTCTGTCTTCCTCTTCTTGTTTATTGTCTTCATAAGTGTAGTTCTTCTCTTTTCTCTCTTTTCTAGTCCTTTTTGGATGTATACATTTGTTCCAAAAATGTTTGTGAACAGGTTGCACTTTTTATATCCAAAATTGTGTTCCAGAATTGTTACCTGGGTAACAAACTTCACCCTGAAGATTGCTGTTTTATTTTTTTAAAGGCTTAGTTTTGATATATGGGAAAGTTATCCAAAACAATTTCAATTTTTTTTTTTTTTTTTTTAAGTTTTGAAAATTAAAAAGCCATTTAATTCCCCTCGCTATGGGCATTTAAATTTATGTCCGACTGAAAAAAATTCCACCATTCGAAAGCCAAAGGATAGGGTGTTGCCATAGACCATATAACTCAAATTCGTATTTAAAAAAATTATATTCATATTTGCACAGCGGACTCTCCCCTTAAAGGTAACATGCACTACAATAACATCCATGGTAAGCGTTACTTACAAGACCGGATAGTAGTGCTGAATAGCATCCTGTCTGAACAAGGGTTGCAAATTGAATTCATCTTGACCATTATCTAGTGTATGTAAAAAATCCTCCTCAGTAAAAAGACTCGCGGTTACTCTCCCACTAGCTGCATCTACCATGTTTGGCTAAGCGCCGCAATATTGGAAACGACCACAATGAATGAGGATTAAAAAACTAGTAAGGTTTGGTCAAAGAAATAAAAATCAGTTGAGTGCATCTAAATGCACAATCGGAGTTGATGAAATGCACAATTCAGCACTCTATTAAGCTGATTGGCCTGTTATAAGGTAAAGGCAAAAATATTCAAAAGGTGTCTGAGATCAATATCAAGAATTTCCAACCTTTTACTGCTAATGTAAATTAACTAACTTAATCCATTAAGTTAGCCGCCAAAATAGTAACCAGTCGTTTATAGTCCTCCCGCAAGTCTCGGACATGTTCATCCATAGCTGTCTCAAATAAGAACTGAGACACCCCACCTTAAGCATTGACAAGGTCTTGCTTGGTTTGGGCATGCAAAGGAATGGAACCTATAACATGGTTGGCATGCAACAATGTTAGTTAGCTTCATGAAGGTCAGTCGATCCTTCCGAAGATCTATAATGATAATATCAATATCATGCATTTCACATAGCATGATGTGAAAGAAAATTAATTAGACTCGGGATCGTAGATTATAGCCGTGCATGGCGTTAGTGGTGGTTGGGTTAGTGCAAGTGCGTGTAGGTAGGTAAGCACATTCAGCAAAAGCCGGGTCCCGTCGGGCTTTGGTCTTCTTTAATCTGTCATTATGAATTATTTGGACAGTTTGAAGAAGTGGATCCAATAATTCAAACTTATTGCCATGCTTCTCACCAACAACAATGCGCGGGCCCAAGAATTTCGTCACCAACTTGGAACTCCTACTCGGACTCTGAACCATTACGGTATCGCCTTCTCTTATTGTAATAGGAACCACACGCTTATGTTGTTGTGCCATCATCTCGGCACGAGAAGCTTGTAGCCTTTCTTTGACCCTTTTGTGTATATTAGTAAAGACATGCAAATGCTGATCCAGATAGCTATCTATGTTATACACAGGTTTATTGGGCTTGGCCAATAGGTCATATGGCATCCGTTTATCCGCACCATAAAGTATGTAGTGAGGAGACTTGCCCGTGGACTTGCAAACTGAACTATTAATGCAAGCTGACACGTAGGGTAACCAATCTAACCAATTGTCGTGCAAATTGTTTATGACAGGTCTCAACGCGTCAAGGATTTTCCTGTTAATGCGCTCCTCCAGCCCGGAGCGCGTTAACAGGAACTCTCCCTCCCAGTTGCTTGCTCTGTACAGGGGCCTTATCCGCCCATGTATGGAGTACGCCTCTTATGTTTAAGGGGGTTCCACTCATACAGCCCCCTCTAAACAGGGTTGAGTCAAAAACTTTTCGTCTCATCAACTCCTCTCCTCCGATTGACTGTCTTCAATCTTTAAATTACCGCCGCAATGTTGCTTCTCTTGCTATCTTCTACCGTTATTTTCATGTTCACTGCTCTTCTGAACTTGCTAACTGCATGCCTCCCCCCCGCCCGTGGCCTCGCTGCACAAGACTTTCTACTAATTCTCATCCCTATTCTGTCCATCTCCCTAATGCAAGAGTTAATCAGTATCTTCACTCTTTCATCCCCTTCACTGGTAAACTCTGGAACTCTTTCTGTTTATATTTTTCCTCCTGTCTACGACTTTAATGTTTTCAAGAGAGTAGCAGCAAGACACCTCCCGACCTAAATTGGCCCACCCTTCCTTATTATATTCTCTTACTGTCTCCTTTATAGGGACTGGCAACTAAGTGGGCTTTTTGTTACTTTTTTTGTTGTGCCCTTGGCCAGTCCTTTGATGTAAAAAAAATAAAATAAAAAATAAATATATATATAGTACAGTACGTATATATATCTATAACGAACAAAGTTTGTTATATGCAAAAAGTTCGAATCCCTCGGATATAACGAACTTTCGGATATAACGTCATACCCCCTCCCCCCAATTGGTTCGTTATAGTGAGTATTTTCCTGTATATTTATGCATTTGCATCAAACTAATTCACATATAGCGAGTGTATTTTGGTACCTATCGTTAGATAGGTACTCGTTAGATGCGAGATCTTACTGTACTGTTTTTTTTCCTATCCTCTCCTTCCAGGAATTCCTTTTCTTCATTGAAAACTTTTTGAAAACATTCGTTCATGAACATAAGAAAATGAGGAAGCTACAAGAGGCCGCGAGGCCTACACGTGGTAGTTCCTGTCACCTAACACTACCTACATCCACCTTTCATCCCCATCCATGAACCTATCCAGCTCCTCTTTAAAGCTCCCTAATGACTCCGCACTAACTACCTGTCTACTGAGACCATTCCATTCGTTCACCACCCTATTTGTGAACCAGTTTTTCCCTATTTCCTTTCTAAATCTACGCTTTTCCAGCTTGAATCCGTTACTTCTTGTTCTACCCTGGTTAAAAGCCGTAAGAACTTTTCCTACCTCCTTTATTAAATCCCTTTTGTGGGAATTTATTTCACATACATATTTAATTTGAAGTCCTTACCTAATCAAAACCCATGTTCTATCGCATCGACACATTATCCCAGCCAATCAACTAACTAGGATACTTATCGGTGGATAGTAGGGTTGCAATGCGAATCAGGGTTTAATTAATACTGCAATGATCTTGTGATCCGATGTGGTCGCCCGTGATCAGGGCCGCCCGTGTATGACAAGAGGCGGTGGGCTGGAGGCGAGTGTTGTTATCGGCGTCAAGTTGGTTATCACACCCTGTTATCCATGATGCGCGGCTAATTGTTATCAGTGTTGTATTCTAACACGTTCCTTTGATTTAACACTATATATGTACAAAATTAACGTATGTACAAATCTCTTCTTTATAATCAGAGAAGAGATATTAACTCAATGGAGGTGTGGAGTGTACTGACCTCTCCCTGTGGGCGAGCAGCGGCCAACACCAATTCCACGTGTCTCCTTTCTGTAGCAAAGAGGTGGACCGCCACGATTGGTACAAATTTATAGTACGGCGGCCAATGACCGGTCGCTCCAAATTAAGGTGCTAATTAGAAAGTGCAAATGCTTAATAGCACTAAGAATATTAATTTATCCTATCCCAGTACTAATCATTTACTTAAATTACCCTAATTATTACCCATTATCATTACATTATATACATTTTAGGCTACAAATATACCTACATATAAGAGGG
>JACEEZ010002021.1:16291-27462 GCA_016584305.1 Chionoecetes opilio | reverse complement strand
GCATACGTTTTCCTTATGATTAAATTTAAAATTCCTCTGCCAATATGTGTACCCCTTTTCAGACTGTGATCCAATAATCCTACCTACTTAGTATCATCAGCAAACTTGCTGATATCACTGCTAATCCACTATCCAAGTCGTTGATGTAAATAAAAATAGTAATGGACCCAAAACAGACCCTTGTGGAACTCCACTTGTCCCGTCCCATTCAGATTTAGAACCATTAATTGTAACCCTTTGTTGCCTATTACTTAGCCAAGCTCTGATCCAATGAAGAACCTTCCCATCTATACCATGAGCCTTAACCTTATTTAAGAGTCGCCCGTGTGGTACTTTGTCAAATGCCTTACTAAAGTCCAGGGCCCATACTTATAAAGATTTAGGATTCGTCTTAGACTCGCTCGAGTCTTAAATATGGCGGCCGGCGTCCTAAATCATTTCGAGCGCATCCTAAATCGCTAAGACTCGTCCTAATTTCGAGGTTTGGCTAGGACAGGGTGTGAGGTGTCCTAGCGAGCAGGGCGGCGGCTAAGACTCGTCCTAAGGACGTAAACATGGAGTGCTCCACCCACTCCTGAGAACTTTTCGTGACAGGATAGATGTACTGGACGAACTTGTTGATACATAACTAATCAAGCGATACCGCTTGGACCGAGAAGGGATTATATATGTGACAGACTAGTGGGAGATGTAATATAAAGCAACACTAAAAAATACGGCGATCAGTGCATGACAAGTCACGAGTGTGTTATTATTCACTCTTTGAGGTAGTCATGTTCCTCCTGCCTTGATATCATGTATCGTGATACAGATTGAAGTGCATCCCCACCAAACTGTTGATGAAGAATGGTATCATGTTGAGAATAAAAGCGATTTAGAGTAGGCTCACTATAAATAAAAATTTAAAAAATTGAATAAGTCGTGATTTATTAAGCCATGGAACAATATCCATATAACTCTATTTCTCTTCCCACTGCCGTAGTCTTGATAATTTTCTTATTTGTTCTTGATATCATCTGTTAATATACCAAACCCCACCTCTAACCTAACTTAACAGTTTTTGGTTGAAAGAACTAGATTCTAGGTAGTATATGTATCAGCATTATTATTCAATTGCGCCATGGGAAATTGGGTTTAAAAGACTCAGAATGAAGAAATCTACACTATGAAACAGGTTAGAATTGTCAGGCTCGAGGATGACCTAAACCAAACGGTAAATATTCCGCAGGAGTTGGCGGTGTGTTGGCGGGTGGCCAACCACCCGGACAATCACGCACCATCAAATTAGTTTTTTTAACCTAAATAACTCAACATAACCTGATCCAAATCTACCCTAAGCTTAACATAACCTAAATCTAACCTAACCTAACTCAGCAATTTGGTAATAATGGACGATGACTTCGCGGTCGTTTTCAGACACCGACTATTTTTTCCTGGTCTTCAATAGGTGCATTTTCTAATGGAGATAGTTTTATTTTGCACAAGCCCAAAGTTAAAAAAAAAAAAAAATCATCACCGAATTTTATGGTACCATTTCCATTAAAACACTATCTCCATTAGAAAAAGCACTTAAAACTTGGCCGGGAGAAATTAGTCAGGGTCTTATAGGTTTTAATGAAACCTAACCTAACCTTTTAGGTTTTAATGAAACCCAAACTAACCTGGAAAATCTTAAAAACAAGGTCTCCACGCTAAGCTGACACAAATGTTGGCTCTACGTATTATACTTACTGTCTTTAAGACATCTGTTTATATTTTAATGAGTGCTGATCCTTACTTTGTCTACATGGCCGATATTAAATTTCAGCGATCCATAATGTTATATTATTTAGTTTTGGTTGCGGGTCCCGGAAGATGCCAGTAGAAGATGCTCGTAGCCGAAACGCCGTGTGACGAACGCGCATATTTTTGCCACCACTACGGGCATCTTTTGGTAGCAAAATACCAAAAGATGCCAGAAAAAGTATCTGTGTGACACGGCCTTTAGGTTAGGTTAGGGCAGGTCAGGTTAGGTTAGGTTACGTTACGTTAGGTTAGGTTAGTGCACAGCACAAGGGGCTCGAAGAGGGGTGCTAGGTTAGGTCAGTAGAGTTTGTCATCTTTAGAATAGAGGCTCAATCTCCTATCTTCTTCTTATGGCCAACAAGCTTGGGGACATGGTGGAAACCTGGGTTTTTGGGTGGGGGAGCACACACATAAGGGAAATATGGCCCCCCCAAAAAAAAATCCTTAAACTAGGGAAATTTTCCTAGTTCATGGACTTTATCGGGGAAATATTTCCCTTATATGTGTGCTCCCCCACAAAAGGAGCACACTCATAAGGGAAATATGACTCTCCACAAAAAAATCCCTAAACTAGGGAAAATTCCCTAGTACATAGACTTAATCGGGGTAATATTTCCCCGATAAAGTTCATGAACTAGGGAATATCCCTAGTTTAGGGATTTTTTTGGGGGGCCATATTTCCCTTATGTGTGTGCTCCCCCACCCAAAAACCCCGGTTTCCCACCATGTCCCCAAGCTTGTTGGCTATAAGAAGAAGATAGAGGGTGGAGCCTTTGTTCTTAAGATTTACCCCTAACCTTAACCACAAAGTATATCTAACCTATAAGACTCTGACAAATCTTTCCCGGCCAAGTTTTAGTGCTTTTTCTGATGGAGATAGTGTTTTTAATGGAAATGGTACCATAATATTCGGTGATAATTTTTTATTTTTTTTTAAACTGGGCTTGCGCAAAATAAAACTATCTCCGGTAATAATGGGCGAGAGTTTCGCGGTCGTTTACAGAGACACCGACTATTTTTTCTTGGCCTACAATAGGTGCTTGCTCTAATGGAGATAGTTTTATTTTGCGCAAAAAAAAAAAAAAATGAAAAAAAAATGAAAAAAAATTAAACTTAACCTAACCTTATAGGTTTTATGAAACTAACCTAACTGTAAGGGTTTTAATGAAACCTAACCTAACCATATAGGTTTTAATGAAACCTAACCTAACCTTAACCACAAAGTATACATTTTTTTAATCTTTTTTTTATGGGTTTGCGCAAAATAAAACTCTTCATTAGAACAAGGAACGGTAAAACTTTGGAAGAAGTCCTTCACCCCTATCTTCTTTTTCTTCCCCCTATAGCCAACAAGCCTGGGGAACTGGCGGGAATACGGGGTTTTTGGGTGGGGGAAGCAAATATAAGTGATTTATGGCTCCCCAAAAAATCATCAAAGTCACTATATGTAAAAATCTAACCTAACCTAACCTTAACCACAAAGTATACCTAACCTAACCTAACCTAACCTTAACCACAAAGTATACCTAACCTAACCTAACCTTAACCACAAAGTATACCTAACCTAACCTTAACCACAAAGTATACCTAACCGAACCTAACTTAACCTTAACCACAAAGTATACCTAACCTAACCTTAACCACAAAGTATACCTAACCTTAACCACAAAGTATACCTAACCTTAACCACAATGTATACCTAACCTAACCTTAACCACAAAGTATACCTAACCTTAACCACAAAGTATACCTAACCTAACCTTAACCACAAAGTATACCTAACCTAACCTAACCTTAACCACAAAGTATACCTAACCTAACCTAACCTTAACCACAAAGTATACCTAACCTAACCTAACCTAACCTTAACCACAAAGTATTCCTAACCTAACTGGATTTAGAATTTTTTGAGGCACCTCATATTTCATAGCGGCTGTGTGGGTTAACCAAGGCTGAGCGCACGCTGGAACCTTTACAGATGTGAAGTACAATAAGCATACAATACAGTGCGGTAGTTAATTTCAGTCAAAGCCGGAAGGAGGAGCTCCAAAGTATTTCCCAAGCACCTATTGTAGGCCAAGAAAAAATAGTCGGTGTCTCTGAAAACGACCGCGAAACTCTCGTCCATTATAACCCTATCTCCATTAGAAAAAGAACCTATTGTAGGCCAGGAAAAAATAGTCGGTGTCTTTGAAAACGACCGCGAAGTCCTCGTCCATTATAACCGGCAGTCCTTGACGTATCTCTCGCTATGGAAGGCGGCGCGGCGATCATGTGGTTGGCGATGGCCTGTCAGGCATCTGCCTTGCTCTTCGCCGATCATCTCGGCATGGAAAATTCCCCTCGCAGGACATAGGACATTTTTCCTTGCTTGAAAGAGCTGGCCAAGGATGAAAGTCTTGTCCTGAAAAATATTATTTTTCTCGTCGATAGAGCGAAGACAATGTCAATGTTTGTGTCTTTTGAACGGAACGTTGCATATCTGGTACAATTATTTTATAGATGATTATTCGTTGTAGTCTTCAGCAATTATCATCGAAATATTAATCTTGTGTTTTTTGATATTTTTATACCTTTCTGATGACTCTTAGTAGTGATATTTCATGAAATCCAAATTGGACTCTTGCTAAATGTAGCGCTCAGCGCTTCGTCCTAAGCCGCCGTCTTAGGACGCGTCTTAGACTTAACTCGAACCTTAGGACGCAGGGTTAGGACGAATCCTAGGACGAATCCTAAATCTTTATAAGTATGGGCCCAGATATATTATCATAATCCTTATCATTATCTGCCATCTCATAAACTTTCCTATAAAAACTCAATAAATTGGTGAGACATGACCTACCCTTGGTGAATCCATGCTGTGAATCATTGATCAAACTATGTTTTATGACTTCGACTTGTGCTACTGATTCGTCGTAAACTGTCCCTTTCATTTTCAGCTTGTTAAATTTGTTTTTGCTCTAATTTCCCGTTAATAAACCTATAAACCAGTTAATGCCTCTTTCATAATTCCTCTCCTCGCCTTTGCGGATTCTTAAATATTCATTTCTAGTTTTCTTGTATTCTTCCCTTGTCTTATTATTCATCTTCCTTTTATTCATCTTCCTTTTCCATCTGTTCCATGCCACACCTCTGTCTCTTTTTGCTACTTCACATCTTCTAGTAAACCAGTTGTTCTTGCAGTTTTCTTTTTTTCTCTGTTCTACATCACTAAGGACTGGTCAAGGGCAAAAATAGATGAGAGAAAAAGCCCGCTTAGTTGCCAGTAACTATAAAGAAGACAGTAAGAGAATAAAGAAATGAGGGATAGCCAATTTAGTTCGGGAGGTGTCTTGTTACTCCTCTCGAAAAGATTTAATTCGTAGGAAGGTGGAAAACTAGAAACAGGAAGAGAGTTCCAGAGTTTACCAGTGAAAGGGATGAAAGAGTAAAGATACTGATTAATTCTTGCATTAGGAAGATAGACAGAATAGGGATGAGAATGAGTAGAAAGTCTTGGGCCGCGAGAGAGGGGAAGCATGCAGTTAGCAAGTTCAGAAGAGCAGGGAGCATGAAAATAACAGAAGATAGCAAGAGAAGCAGCATTGCGGCGGTGTTTTAAAGATTGAAGACAGTCAGTCTGAGGAGAGGAGTTGATGAGACTAAAAGCTTTTGACTCAACCCTGTTTAGGAGAGCTGTATGAGTGGATCCCCCCCAAACATGTGAGACATACTCCATACATGGGCGTATAAGGCCCCTGTAGAGAGGAAGCTACTGGTTGATACAACAACCCCAATGCCGGACCAAGTCATCAGACAGGCTGTGAAGAGGCCATTATAAATAAGAAAATAACTATTACAACATGATAGAACAACAGATGATGAGAGTGAGGGGCTAGTAGTCCTCAAGAAAAAAAAGACTTGAAATCTTGGTTAAGTGTATACAGTGGTCCCTCGAGTTTGGCTAGTCTTAGTTAGAGTTTGGCGAGTCTTAGTTTGGCGAAACACAGTATGGGCGATAGGTTGGATATGGTACCAGAATCCCAATTTGGCGCTTCACATTCACTTTTGGCGAGACGCGCGCTGACGTCAAGAAATGATGTCGGCCCAGAATGCACCACCCGCAAGCGTCCATGTTGGTGTTTGTTATCTTCCCGGCAGCCATAATGACGACTGCTGTTTTTTGCTCCAAGTGATGGTACCTTTGGCATTTCGCGCTAAAACTATGGCACCTACAAGTACTGGTGGTGGTGGTGATTCGAGGAAGCTAGATGACGATAAGGACAAGGGCAAAAAAGCGGAGAAACGAGAGTGGAGGAAAGGTAAACACACAGCCACAACCACCACCGCCTACACAACCACCGCACTCACTCATCTCACCAGGCCTAACTCTAAATAATTCATGGTAAATAACATTTGTTATCTATTATCTATTGTCTTTTGTATTGCTGTTAATGTTTCATGTATAATGTCTTTGCTTTTAAGCAGTTAAAGTATGAAAATGGAGGTCTAAATGGTGAACTCGAGCCTCGTCAAAGACTAGGTGACTCGTCATCAGGTGGGCCGTGAGTGTTGTGTGACGGCAGCCTGCAGGCGGGTGAGGGAGACATCCAGGAAGCGGGATGGTTTTTTTAGCCATGGGTGCGGGGAGGAGTCTGAGCGGTAATGACCCATGGTGGTGGCACGGAGGGCGTCGCCTAGCGAGGCATCCCAGGTGAAGTGGCAGACCCGAGATATCAGACGTTTTACAGCGGAGAGCGGCAGCGGGAGGGGGTGATGTTTACATCTGAAGGCCATCTTGGCAGCAGCAACCGCCACCTTGTTGACCCAGCTCTTGTTTTTTCTTAGTATTATGCATTACATCGGCGCCTAACTCTAAATAATTCATGGTAAATAACATGTTATCTATTATCTATTGTCTTGTGTATTGCTGTTAATGTTTCATGTATAATGTCTTTAATTTTAAGCAGTTAAAGTACAACAATGGAGGTCAAAAGGGTGAACTTGGGCCTTGTCAAAGACTAATGGATAATTTTCCCATTGAAAGTATTATTTGCGTTTGGCGAAATTAACTTTTGGCGCTGGTTTGGCTAGACTAATTATTGCCAGACGTGAGAGACCACTGTAGGCAAGTGTGATAATTGTGATAACTCACTCTGCATACAAGATATGAGAATTGTTATGTGTTTTTGGTCGTGCAATGCAGTGAATGTGAGAAGATTATGTATAAAGATATGCCTGAACATGTTTTTGATGAAATGATGAAGAAAGATGTAACGGACACCAATGATACCCTAGTCCTATATTTATATGTATGTATTTCAGATACATACCTATATTTATAGAACTGGTATATTCTTACTTTTCAAAGAGAGGAAAGAAGGGTACCAGGAAGCAAAAAATGAGCACACCTGCTCAGACTCTCTGAGCACACCGCGCGGCACACCTGCCGCTCCAGCCGTCTGCACACATATATCTTCGCCGTATAGCTTGGAAATAGGTGCTAAGCTCCTGGGAAAGGCACAGCTTTCTTGCTGCACCCATACAGGATGCAAGTATATGCCATATCGCACAAAAAAAATATCAGAAACACTCAAAATTCTTCAAGTACTATATTTTTTTCTCAGTCTCCGTGTATTTGTATAGGGCTGGCCTGGGAGGCCAGGTAATGTGACGTCACCGAGCCGTGGTCCGTCGTCTGCTGGTCGTCAGTTCTGTTTTGAGAGCTCGGGGAATTTACAGGTTTTGAATACCATTTTAAAAAAGGGGTAAACTGGATGCAAAAAGTGCCAACATATTGTTGACATACTGATAATGGCTATATTTTGACTGCATTAAATCGGGAAATTTTAAAAGGAAATGGTCTGGACGTTTACTTTAAAATTTTACTTATTAATTATAAACGGGGGAACAATTTAAAAAGAAAAATTGTTGAGTTAGTTTTTTTGGCTTATTTGACTAAAATTGGAATGCGATTCCAAATTTTGTAGTCAGTTTTTTTCTAGCACTCAATTTTTTTTCTCCCCAGCTTACCCTCCAGAAAAGGGAAAATTTTCCCCATTTGGGTTGCTGTGTAAAACTTCCCCACCTGATTACGTTTTGCCTCATTGAGAGCTATGGGGCCAATTTTTTGTGCGTTGAAAATTGAGACAGTGGGGTTTAAAGGTGGGGTGCGGGCCCCCCAAAGGTCAGAAACTATCAATTCTCCCAAACCAAGAAAGCAAATTTAGTAAAAATTAGGAGGATTTTTATGGTTTTCTTTTTAACCTTGAAAACCCCTCCCAAATTGAAAATTTCTTTTTTTTTTGGGCTTTTTTTTTTTGTTTTAAAAAGCTTGTAACTATTCCAGCTTAGTGTTTTTTTTACATAGGTATATTTTCTTTTTTTTTTCGGGATCAATTTTCTCCGCAAACGTCTCGTCGAAAATTTCCTTTAAAACCCTGACTCCTTCTGCTATAATTTGGAGTTTAAACCTTCCCAAATCAAGGGCAACATCAGCGTTTTTGGGTCAAACAAGCTTTTTTCGCATATTTTAAAAGTGAAAACTCGGTGTAAAGGGGACAACCCTTGGGGCCCCCCTCAAAAGTGTGCAAGCAGTGTGCCCGAGAGATTCGGTGTCCCCCAAAAGGGAAACCACGGGGAAAAGGTTGGCATTTGGTACCCCCAGGGTTTTTTGGCGAGAGAAAAAAAAAGGACCCATTCCACAAAACTTTTTCTTTTGTTTAGTAAAAACATCAGGTTTTAAACCAAAAAAAAAAAAGTAAAATAAAATATCCTAATCTCCCGTCACTATAAGCCCAAATTTCCTCATTCACTAAAATTCCCTTTCCCTTTTTTCGAAAAACTACCTCCTCTAAAAGTCTGAGTGATTTTTTGAAAACGCAGTGACAGAAATGATGAAAATTTTTTGACTTTCACAGGATTCATTTTCGTAGGGTTTTGGGATCAACGGGGTTAAATGATTTAGAAACGTGTTTTGGGGCCCTTTCCACAAAAAAAGTTTCAGAAATACTAGCATCAAGACGAAGGAAAAAAAACATACTTGAACAAAGGGTAAAAGGTATCATACTTTCGAACCGAAAAAAGGGCCCTTTCTGCGTACTTTCAAAAGTCCCCGGGGTTTTTTGTGTTTTGCCAAAACATTCCGGGTTTCTAAAGGGAAATTGGGGTTTTTAAAATCTACAATCCAAATAATTTGGCGTTTGGGTTTATTTGATGCTCAAAGGAGTTTTTGAAGTGTGTCCTACACAGGCAATTTGTTTGGCGCAGCCCCCTTTTGGGAAATTGGGTCTGCCCTTCGTGAAAAATATGGGGGATGTAAAAAAGGGGTTCTTGATTTTGCAATATGACAAAAACAATTGGATCCTGTGTTGACCTTAAAAAGGTGTCCCCCTTCCTTTTTGGTCAACAACCCTGGATGCACAAAGGGATCCCCGCTTTCTCTTTTTTGTGGGAAAAGCAGAAACTCCCAGAGAAGCAAATTTGGGGTTTTTGACAATTGCCTCCGAGATCTGATCTTAAAACCCGGAGATCCTAACATTGTACTGGGGCCACTTGTTTTACAGGGAAAAAAATAATATTCCCACCTCTGCACATAAAACTAGGTTTTCATTTAAACAATTTTTTTAAAAGCATTTTTCCCAAATGATGGCGACTGTTTGAAGTACATCATCTTTGCATTTTTCCTGGCGTCAAATTTAAAAAAACAAGGCCGGTGTTTTGATGGTCCCCAAAAATTCCCCAGCTCACAAAAATGAACATTTTAAAAAAAGGTACTATGTCCAAAACCCTTTAAAAGAAAGCTTGGTATCATTCAAAAACGGCCCTCAAAAACTTTCTTGGAAAAACACGTGCAAAAATTAAAACAGAAATTGTTCAAAACTATTGGAGAGCTCAAACGCTTGGTTGCAAAATGATAAATTAAAATACATTTTTTTCATAGCCCCCTTGCCAACTTTCCGGAAAAACTTGGTGCTGCTAGCGACGAGAAGGTGAAAGTTTTTACCAAGAAATTTTAATGTTTTGGAAGAACGTTACCAGGGTTTGATGGGATGTTTCATATGATGGCTTGACTATTGTTGGAAACATCAACCCCATAGTCCTCAATTGAACACTCCAGACAAAGCTACAAACTAAATTTTTACCTTAACCTGCACACATTTTAGCCTTTCCCTTCCCAAAAACTGATTTAAAGTTTTAAAAAAAACCTTCTTTCATGCCATTTCTTTCATTTTTCTTGTTGTTAACATTTTTCCAAATTTTTAAAAAAATAACACGTTTCTGTTTTTTACGTATTTTTTATTTTTTTTAAAAAAAACGGGAAAAACCACAGTTCAAAAACTTAAAGGGGATAGAAAAAGCTGAGATCCGTTTTGGGGGGGGTTCAGCCCCAAAAAATTTCTTAATAACAAGTGTTTGACCTAAAATCAAAAAAAATTTGTTCCCCCGTGGTTTTAGATTCAAAAAATTTAGAAAGGCAGGGAAATCAAAGCTAAGGACGGTTTTTTTTGAAGGATTAGAAAAGGTCACCTTCTTTGGATCAGGTTTTGGGTTGAGTAAAATTCCAGCAAAAAGGGGAAAGGGGGAAGTAGGTTTAAAAATGACAGAAAATTTTGCCTGCACAGGCAGGGGGCAAGCACAGAAGCACAAGGGTTTAAAGAGAACAATAGGGGGGACTCCGAAGCAAATTTTTGAGAACAATAGAGGGACTTTCCTCAGGACCGTAAGCCCTTTCCCCAGGATCTAGGCCAGAAAGGGAAAAAAAACGTCATTACGAAGGATTTTTAACCCCTTCACTGCGGCTGGGACAAATACGGGTTTTTTGCTATCTAAGGGGTTTACTGTGGCTGGTTTCTATAGGGTTTTCTGGGATTTAAAATTTCGGGGCTCAATGATATTGTGGGGAAATATTCCCCTGTTTATAGGCTTGTATTGGGATTAGTGTCAAATGGGTTTCCCTATAATAAAAAACCTCTTTTTCCCGCTTGAGGGGTTTTGTGTGAGCAAAGGTACACGTCGTACATACAGGTACTGTAAGGGCGTTTTGATGCGCCGCCCCCCTACTTCAATGGAAAGAGGAAAATAGTCAAGATATTTAACATATTCTTGATGGATAAAAAAAAAGAAGGGATGAAAGAATGAATGCATGAATGAAGGAAGCATTTTTTTTGTATCAAAAAAACTTTATCATAAATTTGGGAGTAAAATGGTTTTTATTGTGCGTCTGGCGCCCGGTCACCCCCCTGTTTCTGCCCTGCGCAACTCCTCACTTTTTCGGTAGCCTCCACCCAAAACGAAACATAGATTTTCGGGGATGGAAAAGACTGCTATTTTAAATTTTGGCAAATTTAAGTTTATAAGTAAATTTTTTATATTTAATTTAAAACCTTTTTTCCGGGAAACAAAAA
>JACEEZ010002021.1:0-11939 GCA_016584305.1 Chionoecetes opilio | reverse complement strand
TTTTCCTGAAAGACTGCAAATCTATGCTGCAATTGGGCACCATATCATCTATTTTTTTATTAAAGCATGTAGTACTTTTAGAGGAATCTTGTCAAGGTACATCAACACATGCACATTTATTATTTTCATAACATTTTCAAAACATCCCTCATCTATGCAGTGTGCACTGCAACAACAATTACTTGCTGCCTAATGAGTCTATACTTTTTCTTACCTCTTGGCATTTCTACTGGGGATATTAAGTGTGAATGTTGGGCCATTATATTCTTGGGTGGGGGGAGGCTCAGGGCTAGGCTCAGGTCAAGGCTGGTTTTGTGGCCGAAAAGTGTTTGAGGAAAACTTGGAGGTGATGCTCTAAAAATAATTAAGAGACCTGTTCATTCCACCAAGCAATCATCAGGTCAGTGTTTTTCTTTCTGAGTGAGACAGGTAGGGTAACATAGTATATATGAATCTGAGGGTAATTTACTGCCAAAGTTATCAGCCTTCTACTAATGTCCATCACCAGAAAATTAAAATGGTCATAGTTCCTCCATTTTAAACAAGTCACAAGCATTCAAACCTAACAGGAAATTTTTCAGAACTAGTCAATATGGTGCTTTTGTCACTTTGTGATACATACTCATAAGTGCCAGAATGTCCAGAGAGAAATATAAGTGAGGAAGTGGACCTCCAAGCAAACCTGAAGCTTAATAAAGTTCTGAGCTATCCTACATATGTTTCTAAATTTCACAATTATTTTGTCTTGTTCTATGCTCCCAATAGCAGTCACTTCATTGATTGATTTTTTTTCCTTCTTCATTTTCAAGGGCAACATCCTTTTGTGTGATAAAATAAATTGCTGTAAGCCACCAGCATGGTAGGTACTCAACTCAGAGTGTGTGGCTAGGTTCAAATAGCCTAGTAAAACCACTAGCCAAGCGGTATCAGTTTAGCTTGTTTTGGCAGTACCGTTGTCAACTGTGAGAGAGCGAATACTAAGGCGGGATGTTTCGAACACCATCATGGTTAGTATATAAAAAATGGGAAATTAGATTTAATTCCCCGAACTGTGATTATTATCCTGTCAGTTAGTCTGTGGAAGAATTCTTTTGACGGGATAATTCATGGGTCTCCCAGAGCCATCTACCGGCCATGGCTTTGGGCCCGCACTAAACACAACTATTAACCGCATTAAAGACCGACTAGATATTTTGCCTTTGCCGTTTTCAGAAGCAATTCACGTTAGCAAACACATATTAAGTACCTATTCCACTGTACTATATTTATTCCAACCATTTTTTACCCACTTTTTTGCCCCTGTATACTTTTTTTAAAAGATTCAGATAAGGTTGTTCTTTGTTATATAAGAAACTAGCCGCAAAGCCGCCCCCGGGCGGACTTTTTGGCTAGCTCCTGCGGAGGGCTATTGGGGGGGCCTTCGGCCCATCGAACACAGACTCTCCAGATAGCCCCCTTCTAACTTTCCTGAAATCATGGATGTAGAAATGTATGTATTCCCATTCACATCACCCCCAACCCATTCACTCACCCATTACCCATTACCCATCACCCCCCCCCCATTCACTCATCCATTACCCATCAACCCCCAACCCATTCACTCACCCATTACCCATCCCACACACCCATTCACTCACCCATTACCCATCACCCCCCATCTATTCCCTCACCCATCACCCCCCACCCATTCACTCACCCATCACCCCACACCCATTACCCATCACCCCACCCATTCACTCACCATTACCCCACACCCTACCATCAAAGTTTCCTCAATTCTCGCAACCCACCCTTTTTTTCACAATTATCGCTAATAAAGGGTGCTAAAAAAAAAAGAAAAAAAAAGTGATCGGATCATTCATAAATGGGCTTAAAACCTTCCCATGGTCAACCTGGTTACAAAAATGTGGTATATTTATGGGATTCCGCCACGGGGGGCGAACCTATACCAACACACACACACACACCCCCACCCCCACACACACTTTCACTTATATTATTTATAGATGAGGGGTCGGGATAGTTTTACAGAGGGAAGGATAAGAATTTTTTGCAGATCTTTGACTATCACAACCATCTGTTACCTAAACCCCTTTTTGGGAAAGTTAAGGTACGACAGTATATGACTTTCCAAAGACGCATGCATTGGTTAAGTAATGAATAAACACTTGTGATTTTCAGCTTCCAAGTTTATGTTGTTCCCGATCTTGTGATTGGCCCCATTATGGAAAATTCCATGATTTGGAAATGTAACGAGTAACACTTCCTTTTTTCATTACTAGTGAAGTAGAGTAGTTGTAGAAAATCCCACTAAGGGGAGAGTCCCGCCGTGACAATATGCACATAATTTTTTAATATACGAATTTGAGTTATATGTCTATGGCAACACCCTATCCTTGGCTTTCGAATGTTGGAATTTTTTTCAGTCGGACATTTCTTTAAATGCCCATAGCGAGGGGCATTTAAACTTTCAAAACTTGTTAAAGAATTTTTTTTGGATAATTTTCCCATATATCAAAACTAAGCCTTTAAAAAAAAAAAAAACAAACAATCTTCAGGGTGAAGTTTGTTACCACAGGTAACAATTCTGGAACAATTTTGGATATGAAAAGTGCAACCTTTTCACAACATTTTTTGGAACAAATGTATACATCCAAAAAGGACTAGAAAAGAGAGAAAAGAGAAGAATTACACCGAAGAAAACAATAAACAAGAAGAGGAAGACAGACAAAGGAATTCCAACCGAAAGCTATGCACCTGGTGAATTTTGATCGAACCTTGCAACAATGAGGGGCGTGGCGGGCCCTGACACCCTCGCCTTTGAGCGATTAATTAATACCTTTTATAAGGGGGGACAAGGTGCAGATCCTTTTATGCATGCATTGATATTGATTTTTCCCCATAATTCTATGCGTAGCATTGACAGTATAGTACTTCATGGAGCGCAGAAACTTTAGCAAATTCTAACGCTTTTTTTCTAAAAACTATAAAAAATGAACAAAAAGTTCCCCTCTTTTTTTTTGGAAAACGATACACGAAATTTTGGACACACAAATCAAAATTGTAAAAAATCGTTCTGTTTTCATTTTTGTTTTTATTTTATTTTTTGGGAATAGGGGAAAATTATCCTCAAAAATTTTTTTTTATTTTTTTTTTTTTTTTTACATTTAAAAAAAAAAATTGGGGAAAAAAATTTTTAAAAATATTTTCAGAAAAAAATTGTTAGAATAACAATAATTACATATACTCATTTACAAGGAAAAGGGTCAAAAAATGGGGAGAAGTGTAATTAAAAAATTTCAGAAAAACCCCAAAAAAAATGGTTCTTTAATTTTTGTAAAATTTTTTTCCTTCATTATCAGCTTGAAATGTTATGTGATAAAAGGTCAAATATACACAACAAAAAAATTCATGACCGTAGTTAAATTTCAAAATTAAAGGGCGGACCCTTCCCCTTTAAAGTAAGGTAAAAAGTACTGACATTTTTGTATTTTTTTAAAACGTAGAAGCAAAAAAAATGAAATTTAGTATTTGTCCTTCGTTACTTGAAAACCACTGATGTAGGATAAAACTGCCCCTCCCAAAAAGGTGGGTTTTGCCGGGGAGATCTACCAAGCTCTCGGTGTGTAGATCTTTTTTGCATTTTCAAGTGATTTCTTTTTTGCCTTTTGCACCCAAGATACTTGATGATATATTAATAAAAATAAAATAAAAATAAATAATAATAATAAAAATAATAATAAAAACAATAAAAATAATAATGTCATATTTTTATCATTTTTATTATTACGGGGAGCCAGAAAGGGTTTTCTCTCTCACTGAAAAAAGGTAGTACAGAAAAACCCCAGCTATCTCCGATTCCCGGGAGATGCCCCGGCGCCCTAACTTCTGATCTTTCTATAATTTCTGAGGGAAAAGAAAACCTTGTTTTTTTCATCCTAAAAAACCCCTTTTTCTTCCCTATCCACTCAAAAAACCCCTCCCAATAACATCCCCTCTTCTTCATGACATCAAACTTTTCCTTCTTCACAATGAACATTCTTGGACTACCCTTTTACTAAAAAAAATCTAAACTGGAAATCTCACATCTCTTCTTTTGCTAAACAGCTTTTAAGAAGTTAGGTGTCCTGTGGGCGTCTGCGCCTTTTTTTTTTCCCCCTCCCAGTTTGCTTCTCTCTACGGGGGCCTTACCCCCCTGATGGAGTATGTCTCACAGTTTGGGGAAGATCCCTCTACAGTCTCCTAAACAGTTGAGAAAAAACTTTGTCTCATAAACCCCCTCCTCTGACTGCTGTTTTAAATCTTTAAATTCTGCCGCTGTTGCTTCTCTTGCTATCTTCTACATTTTTTTCAGCTCACTGCTCTTCTGAACTTGTAACTGCATCCTTCCCCCCCCTCCCGGGGCCCTCGCTGCACAAGACTTTCTATCATTCTCACCCCTATTTTGTCCATCTTCCTAATGCAAATTTAAATCGTATCTTTACTCTTTATCCCTTTCACGGGTAAACTCGGGAAAAACTCTCTTTTTTTTTTTCCACCCCCCCTACGTTTTAAATCTTTTCAAGAGAAGAGAAACAAGACACCTCCCGAACAAATTGGTCTAACCCTTTTTTTTTTCTTTTTTTTTTTTTTTTATTCTCTTACTGTTTTTCTTTTGGGGACTGGCAATAGCGAGTTTTGTGTTCCTTTTTTGTTGTCCCTTGGGCCATCCTTTGCGATGTAAAAAAAAAAAAAAAATTTGGGCCCCTGGGGAAGGTGTGTTCTGGATGCAGAATTAAATTTGGGGGTTGGGGGTATTCTTATAAAAATTTACTATTTGAGACAAAAAGTAAAAATGAAAATTATTCTGTTTTCACCTTTTTCAAACGTTTTTAAGTGTAATTTTCTGCTTCAGTTTAACAAAACCGTTTCCCGTTAGGCTGGCACCATCGCAGGCTTATAAATAAGGAAGCGTACAAATCTTCCTTTTTTTGGGGAAACATTGGGAGGCGGTAGCGGAGGGTTAGGTCTCCCACTGGCGTTCTCGGTGACCCAGTTCGATCCCCGGGGAAAACCCCAAAAACCCTTTCTGCAAATCGGTGGGCCAAAAAAAACCCCCATGCCTGCCCATAAATCTATCTTTGATTGCGATGCACGAGGACAAAAGGGGGGCGGCAGAGCCTCTAATCCAGGCGTCACACTAAGAATCTTGCCTGCGCCCCCACGGGGAAGGACCAAAACCCTCGGAACCCCCAAATGAACCCCCAAACCTACCACCGCCCTGGGGGCACCACTGCCTACGGCCTATAGGCACAAATGTAAAAATATAAATATATATAATATAATAAAATTTAAAAATAATTTTATATTTTATATATATATATATATATAATATATATTTATATTAATATATATTAAAATATATATGTATATAATTTTATATATAATATATTAAATATATTAATAATTATATATATATATATATATAATTATAATAATTTTATTAATTATTGTTTTAATATTATTATATTAAATTTTATAATTATATATTTTATATATATTATATATATTATATTAATATATATTATATATATAATATATAAAATATTATATATTTATATATAATTATATATTGTATATATATAATAAAATTATATATTATATAATATTTATATATAATATTATTGTAATATATAAAATATATTAATATTTATATATTTATATTATTATAATATATATATATATATATATATTTATAAGACAAAAAAATCTCAGTTTGCTTTTAGGTTTTTTCTATACAAAGGGGGGGAGTACAGAAAGCGCCGCCCAAAGAGAAAAAAGAAACTAGTAGTTTAGGGGGACAAACCCGCTTCCCTGGCAGATTTGGGAAAATGCTTCCCCGGTTTTCGTGTTAAAACAGATTTTTTCTTTAATATTTAAACTTTAAAAAAAATAGAAAACCATATGCCAAAAAAAAACAGCTGGGGAAAACCCTGAAAAACATTTGTCCTAAAAGTGTTGGAGTTGGGTAACAAGCCTGACACTCATGAGTCAAAAATGAAAAATTTCAGGTAAAATCTTTATTTCAAGTTATTATAAACCTAATTCACCCCAATTAAAAATTAAAAACTTACTTTTTTCATTAAAGTCTGAAGATGAGGGCCCTTTTCGTCGTAGAATTTTTTTCTCTTTGATTCAGATGCTAGAGGCAAAAGAACCTCTATTTTAGGACTGAAAATAATTTACGTCCTTCCATGTTCCTCCAACCCAGCCATGTCTAGTTCCTTTGGGCAAAAATTACAGATTGTTAATAAACATTTACTTTCTTGCAAATATAAAAGTGATAGAAGAAAAATATTTTAAAGAACTTGGGCCAAGTTATAGTAAACTAAAAAAGGCATGTTCAGTGATCATTTTCTTTTCTAGATTTTTTTCCTGGAAAAATATCAATTTTTCCGGATACGTTTTTTCGGAAGAGGCCAAAACCTTTTAGGAAAAAGTAGATGTGATCAAAACAAAGAAACATGGTTTTTTTTCCCAAATTTTTTTTTTAATAGTGAGGGACCGTGACCTTTTGAAATACAATACAAAAAAGTAAGGGAATTATACCCAGTTTTTTTTAAAATTTCCATGCCTATGCAGAAAAACTGGTCATGAGAGCACAAGAAGAATTTTACCCTGAATCTTTGACAATTGCGGACTGTCTATGGGTTACGTTCCCAATACTGAATATCCATTGAAAAATACTGTAGTTAAAATCACAGAGAGTGACATCAATCTTTTTTTTAAGCAATACACATTTCCAAAAGATCACACCGTTACATTACCATGAAATAAATTTAAAACCATCATCAGTATTAATATTTTTAAATATAGAGTGAAGATAATATTTCCCTACTTTTGAAAATACTTCCCTGGAATATTATTCTACCACAAAAAAATCACAAAAACAAATAATATTTCTCATAAAAGTAAAAAAATACAGATGGCCCACCCCATTTAAATGCTCTGTTTTTACATACTTTACCTTTTTACAATTTGACTCCAACACTCCATATTCTGCATTATGAAAATGTACACAGTTTACAGTTCAAAAGGTTATAATCAACATTCAAATAGCCAAGACTTTTATGTCTGACTGGGCATTCAAGTTGAATTCTTGAATCCACCCGTCGGGCACCAAACATTCATCATGGAGGAAAAATTACAACTTTAACATCATAATGGATTTGGGTGATAGAAACTATTATATTCTGCAGTTTTTTTTGTGTTTCAGATGATGGTGAAAAAATATATACCATATTTTAAACGGCTTATAAGACGCTGCATCTTGGAAGGCGCACCCTGATTTTGGAAGAAAATTTATAGAAAAAAAAGCTGATTTTCTACCGACAGGAAGTAGTAAAATCTACTGTTTTTCTCAGTAGGCGGTGGTCCGGGAAGTGTTTTTCCCTGCTGCTTCTGTTCCAATGTTTTTTGGGCGTATCGTACAACTTCTAGCTTGTATGTGATAATTTTCAGGATTGAAAAGAGCTTGTGATACGTGTGACAGCCTGTGGTAAATGGTAACAACAACAATCAACACTAGCAGACGATAGTTGGCGCTGTTTCGAGTGGACTCAGTCCCTCAGGTAGTCAGTGCGGGGTCGATAGGATATTTAAAAAGGAGTCTGGATAAATTTAAAGGGTGGGGAAGAGAGGTGGGGTGTAGGGAGTGTTAAGTAACGGGAACTACCACGTGTAGGTCTCGCGGTCTCTTGTAGCTTCCTTATTTTTTTATGTTCTTATGTTGGCGCCAATCTGCCGAGGCAGAAAGGCTCCCACCAGTACCATAGTAAACATCCACAGGGTGAGGACAGATCAATTGTTTTGAATGTCTTATGGTATTCAAAATACTCTTAACAGGTAAGTACTGAGGTTACATCATATAAGAGGCTGAATTGAAGCTACCTAAGCTAACCTCCTACAACATTCTTGGAATTTTTCTTGCTCTTGAGAAGCGAGAAAGTGTCTTGGAAGAAGCATGGGTATTTTTCAGGGTTTTTTTTTTAGGGGAAAAGTGCGTCTTTTAACCGTAAATACGGTATATACAGTCGGACCCTCGATTTAACGGACCTTGATTTAACAGACTTCGGATTTAACAGACTCCATTCGCGGACAAATTTGCGGGAAAAGAACGGCATATCAGACCGCTTATCGCCGCTGAATCATCAACTCAACATATTTTCATATTTTTTTCCGTTCTTTTTTGGGAATGTTTGGGGTTTTTAAAGGGTTTATCAATGTACCCAATATTAGATATGAAAGGTAGGAGCCTGTGTTGCTAGTGATTTAGTTGTAAAGGTGTGTATGTGGGGTTAAAATAGTGAATATTATTTACGTATTACAATTTCTTGACTTCTGCTTGTGACCTCTTTCTCTTAAGTTTCGATTCTTTAAGTCCCTCCTTTCCTCCTCGTCCTCGTCCTCGTCCTCGTCCTCCTCTCCTCTAGTGTTAGCCGAAGCTTCCACCCCGGGAGACTGCACGGGGTCACACACACACAGCTGTTCGCCTGCAGTGTTTTCTTCGATGGAAAACAAACATGGGCTCCGAAACCCAGGCAGGCAATCGCTGCTAAAACACTTACTTATGTACATTGTCAATCGTAACAAGCAGAACGAGCCCAAAAAACGTGCATGGATGTGTTTCTGGTTGGTTCGTGGGAACTCGTCAGACTCGTCTTCTGACATCGATGGAAAAAGTGCTAGTGTGACAGCCCCTATATTATAAGTGTTTGCCAGTCATTACTGTTTATGACAGTCATGTTTCAGCTCAGTTTAAGCTGTGTTCGCCTGTTTTTCAGTGTTTTTTATGCTTATTTAGACTTGTTCAGTGCAGTGAAGTTATTTGGCACGAAAGAGAAGGGAAAATGGTAAAAGAAAGCGTGGAATCTAAGTACACTAAAACCCTTATAACTCGGCACAATAGGGCTCTGGCCCTTGCCGAGGTTTTTTGATATGCCGACTTATGCAAATGCCCTCTGATATGGGTATATAAAAATAAATAATAAAAATTGTAAATAACTTTTACCCATAAAAACCACTTCAAATCTTTCTGCACCATCGAGTGGCCTAAGAACACCACATGCTGTCCATTAACTCTACCTTCGACTGCGAGTGCATGGGAGGACACAGGGGGGCGGCATGACCTCTAATCACAGGCGTCACTATAACAATCCTGCCTGCGCCACCACGGCGAGGGCAACCATCACAGCCCTCAAGTGAGCCTCCAGGGCCTACCATCCCACCCCTGGAGGTCACTGCCTACGGGCGCTATAAGCATAGATGTATAAAAAAATTAAAAAAACATTATTTTTATTTATACATAATTTTTTGCCGCTGTCTTTGCCTTGCCGAGTTATATCAAATTCCGAGTTATACAATGCCGAGTTGTAAGGGTTTTAGTGTATGATCATATGATTTAGTTTGCTGACTTTGCAATACGCACAACAAATCAAGTGGAGGGAGGATGGTAATCCAAGGCTTTGGGCCAAATGTCCCTCATACACAATAAGTAAGTGATGATCAGCAACACTAGAGGATGACACCCATGAAATGGGAGGACATGGTGCTGGAGTATGTGAGAGAAAGGGGCGCGAGAAGAACGAGGGGGTTAGAGCGTGCAAGGACGGGAAAATAAATGGAGACACTATGTCGCGGCCATCCCCCATAATTTTCACTTGGGCAGTACGAGATCAAAAAACTAAACAATTGCGACTCTACTTTTGTAACTAACCAAACCTGCGACCATTCTTTACTTTTCCCAATTTATTTTTTAAAATTTAACCATATCTCCACTCATTTAGTGAATTTCCGGGAGGGCATCAGAGATAGATAGATAGATCGGCAATGCAGATAGTGTGACAGTACCATTATAGAAGGGTCCATGAACCAGCAGGCAGCCAGGCACCAATACATTTTATCATTATTTTGGTTTACATTTACATTTCAGTGTACAGTGGAAGACAGTAAGTTGGCGGTGTCTTGCATCCGTCACTCTCACTTGACAATTTCGTTTTTTTTCCCTGCCGCGCTTCTATGGGGAATGATTGAAAAAAAAGTTCTGGCACTCACCCACGGCCTTGACTTCCTGCTTGCAGTTCAAATCTTTAGTCATTAATGGTCAGTGACCAGGAATATTGCTTCTTATCGTCACTCCCGGTTCGATTTCCCAAAACGTCACCAAAACATTTCGGGAAAGTGTTTTCGCTCATTTTGGATATGGGCCTAAGCCACAGTTGACTGCAGACCAGATCACCCGTATTCACAGCTTATACAAGATCGGTTTTAGTTTAAAAAAAAAATTGTGGGGGAGACTGATTTAGCTCAACGAACGATTGAGCGGTGGCTTACTGTACAGTGTACTGTACAAATACACTGATACAAAGTCTGCAGTCCAGATTTACAAGAGAAGGAGGACAGGAGGAGGAGGAACAAGAGGAAAGGGCAAGCAGGAGAAGAAGAGCAGAAGGAGCAGGAGAAGGACGAGCAGGAGTGAAGGACGAGCAGGAAGAAAGGGCGAGCAGGAGAAGGACGAGCAGGAGAAGGACGAACAGGAGGAGATCAGGAGGACGAGCAGGAGGAGGAGGAGCAGGAGGAGGACGAGCAGGGGGAGGACGAGCAGGATAAGGACGAGCAGGAGGAAAAAGGAGGAAGAGCAGGAGGAGGAGGAGCAGAGAGAGGACGAGCAGGAGGAGCAGGGGGGGAGCAGGAGTAGGAGGAGGAGGACAGGAGGAGGAGGAGGAGGAGGAGCAGGAGAAGGACGAGCAGGAGAAGGACGGCAGGAGAAGGACGAGCAGGAAAGGGGGAGACGAGCAGAGAAGGACAACAGGAGGAGCAGGGGCAGAAGGACGAGCAAAAGAAGGACGAGCAGGAGGAGGAGGAGCAGGAGAAAGGACGGAAGGAGGAGCAGGAGCAGAAGGACAGCAGGAGAAGGACGAGCAGGAGGAGCAGGATGAGCAGGAGGAGAGGACGAGCAGGAGAAGGACAGCAGGAGGGGCAGGACAGAAGGACGGCAGAAAAAGGACGGGAGGAGAAGGAGGAGCAGAGCAGGGGGATGCAAGTAAGGATAGGAAAGAAGTAATAAATTTTCGACAAAAACATGAAAGTTCCTCAGAGTTTAGCCCTACATGTCTAACGACAACACTGCTGCTGCCGCGGCCCGCAATGCCAGGCGTGGATGAGCGCTTTGTTTGTATTTTCATCTTTTAAATTTTTATATATACAATATATATATATATATATAATATATATATATATAATATAATATATATATATATATATATATATATAATATATAAAATATATATTAGGGTGTCCCAAAATGCAAAAGTTTTGAAATGTTGCAGCCTCGTGGTGTTATTCCGGTTTTCTCAGTAAAAAAGTAAATTTCGTTGAAATTTTGGGCGAATTGGGTAAATTTTAGGGGGCCTGACAAAGTGAACATTTAGGTGACGTGACTCGAATTTCAGGATTTTTCTAAATTTCCACTTTTTTTCTCCCTCATTATCAACATGGCAACAAGAGCCGCTAGTAATCTTTGGCTGATCGACAAGGCTCCAATCGATGAAATCACCGGAGCCCGGCTACCATCGAAGGAGCAGGTCCTCCTCTCTACTACCACCACCACCGGGAGATGGGGAAGACGTGAGCGGAGCAGGAAGGCGGTGGTTTGGGGGAGGTTCTCCCCTTCTGGTCGAGCGCCGGTATTCAGCAACTACAGTAATACAACGCCGGCCCGAAGCTGTCCAAAGCTGGTAAGGCGTACAATGACCTCAAGAAGAACAAGAACAAAGACAGGCCGAAACATCGTATGGATAGGAGATTTCAAGGAACCTCAAGAAATCTTCGACCCCGCAACTCCTCTCTCAACGGGCAGAGTGGAAGGACGGGGGACAGGGAAAGTTTCCTCGGAAGTGGGG
>JACEEZ010002020.1:295739-303239 GCA_016584305.1 Chionoecetes opilio | reverse complement strand
AATAGTTAAGTTTCTTTGTTTACTATTTGTTGTTGTAGTAATGGTAGTAGTAGTAGTAGTAGTAGTAGTAGTAGTAGTAGTAGTAGTAATGGTAGTAGTAGTAATGGTAGTAGTAGTAATGGTAGTAGTAGTAATGGTAGTAGTAGTAGTAGCTGTAGTAGTAATGGTAGTAGTAGTAGTAGTAGTAGTAGTAGTAGTAGTAGTAGTAGTAGTAGTAGTATAGTAGTAGTAGTAGCAGCAGTTGTAGCAAAAATAATCCAATGATATTAGTGAAAATTGGTAATGAAAAATAAAGAAGATGAGAGAAAATAATTGCAGAAGTAGTTGTAGCAAGTGTAGAAGAAGAAGAAGAAGAAGAAGAAGAAAAAGAAAAAGAAAAAGAAGAAGAAGAAGAAGTAGAAGAAGAAGAAGAAGAAGAAAAAGAAAAAGAAAAAGAAAAAGAAGAAGAAGAAGAAGAAGAAAAAAAAGTAGTAAGAAAGAAAGAAAGAAAAAGATGGAGGAGAAAATATGGAGGAGAGAAAAAAATAATAATGAAGAGTCAAGAAGAATAGAAGGGAAAAGAAGAATAGAAGGGAAAAGAAGAATAGAAGGGAAAAGAAGAATAGAAGGGAAAAGAAGAATAGAAGGGAAAAGAAGAATAGAAGGGAAAAGAAGAATAGAAGGGAAAAGAAGAATAGAAGGAAAAGAAGAATAGAAGGGAAAAGAAATAGAAGGGAAAAGAAGAATAGAAGGGAAAGAAGAATAGAAGGGAAAGAAGAATAGAAGGGAAAAGAAGAATAGAAGGGAAAAGAAGAATAGAAGGGAAAAGAAGAATAGAAGGGAAAAGAAGAATAGAAGGGAAAAGAAGAATAGAAGGGAAAAGAAGAATAGAAGGGAAAAGAAGAATAGAAGGGAAAAGAAGAATAGAAGGGAAAAAAGAATAGAAGGGAAAAAAAGAATAGAATGGAAAAGAAAAATAGAAGGGAAAAGAAGAATAGAAGGGAAAAGAAGAATAGAAGGGAAAAGAAGAAGAACAAAATTTATTCAACAACAACAACAAACTCATTTAATAAACCATTAGACTAAGACATCCGTATAATCTAATAGCTCATTATATTAACCACGGTTTAATTAATGGAAGGACAATCATTACAATTACTTTTTCGTCGACCCAAACCAAACTAAACTTATTATAGACGAATGAGAAGTATATACCTCCTCCTCCTCCTCCTCCTCCTCCTCCTCCTCCTCCTCCTCCTCCTCCTCCTCCTCCTCCTCCTCCTCCTCCTCCTCCTCCTCCTCTTCTTCTTCGTCTTCTCCTTCTCTACTTCCTCCTCCTCCGTACCCTCCTTCTCTCCTCCACCTCCTCCTCCTTCTTTTCTTTTTCTCCTCCTCCTCCTCCTCCTCCTCCTCCTCCTCCTCCTCCTCCTCCTCCTCTTCTTTTTCTTCGTCTTCTCCTTCTTTACTTCCTCCTCCTCCGTACCCTCCTTCTCTCCTCCACCTCCTCCTTCTTCTTTTCTTTTTCTCTTCCTCCTCCTCCTCCTCCTCCTCCTCCTCCTCCTCTTCTTCTTCGTCTTCTCCTTCTCTACTTCCTCCTCCTCCGTACCTCCTTCTCTCCTCCACCTCCTCCTTCTTTTCTTTTTCTCTTCCTCCTCCTCCTCCTCCTCCTCCTCCTCCTCCTCCTCCTCCTCCTCCTCCTCCTCCTCCTCCTCCTCCTCCTCCTCTCCTCGTCTTCTTCGTCTTCTCCTTCTCTACTTCCTCCTCCTCCGTACCCTCCTTCTCTCCTCCACCTCCTCCTCCTTCTTTTCTTTTTCTCTTCCTTACTCCTCCTCCTCTTCCCTACCCTTCCTTTCCTCCTCTTCCTTCTCTTCCCCAATCATCTTCCTCCTTCACATTTTCCTATCCCTTCTCCCTTTCCTCTTCTTTTCCATCCTCTCCCTTTACCTTTCTCTCTTCCTCTTCTTTCCCTTTCCTTTCTTCTCTTCCTTGTCACCCTTCCTTTCCTGTTCTCTCTCCCTTCATTTCCCTCTCATCCTTTCATTGCTTTCACCCTCCGCTTCCCTCCCTTCCCCTCTCTTCTCTCCCTCCCTCCCTTCCCTCTCTTCTCTCCCTCCCTCCCTTCCCTCTCTTCTCTCCCTTCCTCCCTCCCTCTTCCCTCCCTTCCCTCTCTTCTCCCCTCTTTCACCCCACCATCCCTCCTCTCCCCTCCACTCTTCCTCCTCCCCCTCCGTCGTTTCTGATTGGCTGATCTTCCAGAATTACTCATAGATTACTGTATCATGATTGGTTGTAAAGGAGAGATGATGTCCTGCCTAGCCTCCTCCTCCTCCTCCTCCTCCTCCTCCTCCTCCTCCTCCTCCTCCTTCTCCTCCTCCTCCTCCTTCTCCTCCTCCTGTCTTGTATTCCTCCTTTCCATTTCTCCCTTCCTTCCTTCTTCCCTTCCTTCCTTGTTTCCTTCCTTCCATCCTTCCTTCCATCCATTTTTCCTTCTTTAAGTCTTATTTTCTTTCCTTTTTTCGTCCCTTTAATAATTATAGTTATAGTTATAGTTATAGGTATAGTTATAGTTATAGTTATAGGTATAGTTATAGTTATAGTTATAGGTATAGTTATAGTTATAGTTATAGTTATAGTTATAGGTATAGTTATAGTTATGTATAGGTATAGTTATAGTTATAGTTATAGTTATAGTTATAGGTATAGTTATAGTTATAGTTATAGTTATAGGTATAGGTATAAATTATCCCCCCCCCCCCCCCCCCCCCCCCCCCCCCTTTTTTTTTTTTTTTTTTTTTTTTTTTTTTTTTTTTTTTTCCCCCCCCCTTTTTTCCTTCCCCCCCCCCCCCCCCCCCCCCCCCCCCCCCCCCCCCCCCCCCCCCCCCCCCCCCCCCCCCCCCCCCCCCCCCCCCCCCCCCCCCCCCCCCCTTTTTTTTTTTTTTTTTTTTTTTTTTTTTTTTTTTTTTTTTTTTTTTTTTTTTTTTTTTTTTTTTTTTTTTTTTTTTTTTTTTTTTTTTTTTTTTTTTTTTTTTTTTTTTTTTTTTTTTTTTTTTTTTTTTTTTTTTCTTTTTTTTTTTTTTTTATTTTTTCTTTTTTTTTTTTTTTTAAAAATTTTTTTTTTTTTTTTTTTTTTTTTTTTTTTTTTTTTTTTTTTTTTTTTTTTTTTTTTTTTTTTTTTTTTACTTTTTTTTTTTTTTTTTTTTTTTTTCCCCTTTTTTTTTCCCCCCCTTTTTTTTTTTTTTCTTTTTTTTTTTTTTTTTTTTATTTTTTTTTTTTTTTCCTTTTTTTTTTTTTTATTTCTTTTTTTTTTTTTTAAATTTTAAAAAAATTATTTTATGTTTATTGTTTTTTTTTTTTTTTTTTTTTTTTTTTTTTTTTTTTTTTTTTTTTTTTTTTTTTTAAATTTTTATTTTTTTTTTGTTATTTTTTATTTTAGGAATTATTTATATTTAAATTTTATTTTTAATTTTTAAGGATATTTTGGTTTAGTTTGTTTTTTTTTTTGTTTTTTTTTTTTTTTTGTTTTTTTTTTAATTTTTTTGTTTTTTTTTTTTGTTTTTTTAATTTTTATTTTTTTTTTTTAGTTTAGTTTTTTTTTTGTTATTATATTTGTTATATTTTGTTATGGTTTAAGGTTAGTTATAGTTATGTTAAGTTAGTTATGTTATATTTTTATGGGGTTTATGGGTATAGTTATAGTTTTTTTAGTTATAGGTATATTTTATGGGTATAGTTTATTTATTTAAGTTTAGTTAAGGTTATTTTTAGTTTAGTTATGTTATGGGTATGGTATAGTTTAGTTATAGTTTATAAGTTTATTAGGTATGTTATAGTTATATTATATTTATAGTTATAGTTATAGGAAAGGGTTTTATATTATGTTATAGTTTGTTTTTTATAGTATAGTTATAGTTATAGTTATGGTATGTTTATATAGTTATGTTAATTTTTTAATATTTTTAAAAGTTTATTATAGTTTATATTTTAAATAGGTATAGTTATGTTATAGATTTAAGGTATTTATAGTATGTTTTAGTTTATTTAATTATAGTTTATAGGTATAGTTATGTTATATTTTATGTTAAGTTATTTTTAATAGTTATAGTTTATTATGTTTATGGGTTATTATTTTATAGTTTGGGAAAAGGGTTATATATGTTAAGTTATAGTATAGGTAATTTTATAGGTATAGTTTTTATAGTTATTTAAGTTTATAATTTTTATGGGTTATAGTTTTAGGTTATTTAGTATAGTTATAGTTATAGTTTAGTTTTTATAGTTATGTTTATGTTTGGTATAGTTTAGGTTTTAGGTATGTTTGATGTTATAGTTATAGGTATAGTTTTATTTAAATTTGGTATATTTTATAGTTTAGGTTAGTTATATTTAAGTTTAGTTAAAATAATAGTTAAGTTATGTTATGTTATGTTTTGTTATAGTTTAGGTATATTTTTATGTTATAGGTAATTTAGGGTTATAGTTATGGTTATTTTATTAGTTATGGGTATAGTTATAGTTTTTTATAGTTTAGGTATAGGTTAGTTATGTTATAGTTTATAGTTTAGTATATTATAGGTATTTTTGTTAGTTATAGTTATAGGTATGGTATTTTTATAGTTTATAGTTATATTTTAGGTATAGGTTTTAGTTAGATGGTATAGTTTGGTTTAGTTTGGGTTTTTGTTATTTTTATGTTTAGTTATGGGTATAGTTTGGAAAGGGGTTATGTTTAGTTATGGTATTTTTTATATTTTGGGTTTAGTTAGGTATAGTTTAGTTATAGTTATATTTATGGGTTGGGTTTTTCTTTTTAGTTTCGTATGTTATAGTTAAGTTTGGTTGTTTGGGTATTAGTTATAGTTTAGTATATTTTAATTAAGTTATGTTTGGGTTGTTTTTTAATTATAGTTAAGGTAATGTTTGTTAGGTTTTTAAGGTATATTTTTATGTTATAGTTATAGTTATATTTTTATAGGTATGTTTTTGTTATGTTATAGTTTTATTTTTAAGTTATGGGTTAGTTTAAGGTATAGTTTTTTTAAGGTTAGTTATAGTTATAGTTATAGTTATGGTTTATAGTTTGTTTTTTATTTTTTTTAGTTAAAAAGGGTTATAGTTATAGTTTTTTGGGTTTATAGTTATAGTATATTTAAGAAGGGTTAAGTTATAGTTATAGTTATGGTTATTGGTTATGTTTTATTTTATGGTATTTTTATAGTTTGGTATGTTATGTTATGTTCTAGGTCTAGTTTTTTGTTTAGGTTAAAAGGTTTTATGGTTGAGTTTAGTTCTGGTAAGTTTTTTTAAATTTTTATATTTTTTTAGTTTTTTGGTTTTAGGTATAGTATGTTATGTTTTATAGTTTGGTATATTTTAGTTATATTTTATAGTTTAGATTTATATTATGGTTTGGGTTTTATAGTTATGTTTTTAGGTTAGTTCTGTTTAGTTTTAGTTTGTATTTTTTATAGTTATAGTTATGTATAGTTATTAGGTTTGTTCGTTTAGTTATAGTTAGTATAGTTTTATGGTTATTATCGTTATAGTTTTTCGGTATGTTTTATAGTTATAGTTTCTATTTGGTAGGTTTGTTTAGTTTGTCGGTTAGGTATTTTTTTAAAAAGTTTGTTATATTATTTGGGGATGTTTTTTGGTTATTTTTATATTATAGTTTGTATATTTTTAGTTTGGTATCGTTTACTTTATGTTATAGTATAGTTATAGAAAGTTATAGTTATGTATTTTTATAGGTTTTTGATATTTTAGTTTAGTTTGGGGTTTTATAGTATATATAGTTATATTTTTATATTTTATAGTTTATGGGTATATTTATGTTTTAGTTATGGGTATTTATGGTTAAGTTTAGGTATGTTATATTATTATAGTTTGTTTGTTTGTTATTTTTTATTTTATTTTTTAATTTTTTTAGTTATATTTTTTTATTTTATTTTTTTATTTTTTTTTTTTTTATGTTATATATATTTTATATTATATATTTTATTATTTTATTATATATATATTTTTAAATAGAAAGAATAATTAATTTCTATTATTATATATTTTTATATTATATTTAAATTATAAAATTTTTATTATTATATTGATAGGTATATTATAATATTTATAGATATATTTTATATTTATATTTTTATAATATTTAATATTATAGTTTATATATTTATATATATTATAGAAATTATATTTAATATATATTATATATATTATATTTTATAAAATTTATTATATATATTATATATATTTTATTAATTATAATTTATATTAATTTTAAAATTTATTTAATATTTATTTATATTATATTTTATATTATTTAATTTTTAAAAATTTTTATAATTTTTTTAATATATTTTTTTATTTTTTTTTATTATATTATAATTTTTAAATTATATAAATTTATTTTTATATATATATTATATTATATTAAATATTTTTTCCATCCCTTTTAAACCCTCAACTATACTTTTTTCTATTATATACTCTTAAACTCTCTATCCCACCTAACACTCCCCTACTACTACTACTACTACTACTACTCCACCACTACTACATACCTATTTTCCTACCTACTCTCCTACTACTCTACCACTACTATTTACCACTACTACTACTACACTACTACTACTATACACTACTCCTACACTACAAACTACTACTACTACACTCTCCCACACTACTCCCTACTCTTACACTCCTACTACCTCTTCTCTCTACTACTCTCTCTCACTACTACTACTAACTACTCTCCCTACTACTACCACTCTACTCTACACTACTACTCCCCTATACTCCCACTACTACTACTACTATTTCCCTACTCACTATTTACTACTACACTACTACTACCTACTACTCATACTACAACTACTACCACTACTACTCCACTCCACTCTCACTACTCTACTACTCACTACTCTACTCCTACTACCCCACTACTCTCCCTCTACTACCCTTACTACAAAACTACTAACTTAAACACTACTCTACTACACAAACCCACTAACCAAACTAACTACTATACTCCCAACTACTACTACTACTATCCACTCTACTTTTAACTCCTACTCCCCTACTCTCCCTCCCCAACTACTACCCCTACTACACTACCCCACCTACTACTACTACTACACTACTCCTTTCCACTACCCCCCTCCTACCACCTCACTACGATCACTCTACCCCACTATTTTTAACCACTCCTACCTACTACTACACTCTACTACACTACTACACTACTACTACCCTCACCCTCCTACCCATACTCCTACTACCACTCACTACTACTACTACCCTACTACTACTACTCCTATCACCTCTACTCTACTCCCTATTTTACAAACCTACTACACTACTACACTACTACTCCTACTACCACTCTACTACCACTATAACTACTACATTTCCTCCTACTACAAACTACTACTCCACTCCACAAACTACTACTACTACTACCTCCTACTATACTACTACTCCTCTACTACCCTCTCCCCTCCTACTCCCACACTACCT
>JACEEZ010002020.1:285739-290739 GCA_016584305.1 Chionoecetes opilio | reverse complement strand
CTGTCTGGATGTCGGGATGTCTTGTCTGGATTCTGGATGTCTGCCCTGGATGTCGGGATGTCTGTCTGGATGTCTGGATGTCTGTCCTGGTGTCTGGATGTCTGTCTGGATGTCTGGATGTCTTTTCTGGATGTCTGGATGTCTGTCTGGATGTCTGGATGTCTGTCTGGATGTCTGGATGTCTGTCTGGATGTCTGGATGTCTGTCTGGATGTCTGGATGTCTGTTTGGATGTCTGGATGTCTGGATGTCTGGATGTCTGTCTGGATGTCTGGATGTCTGTCTGGATGTCTGGATGTCTGTCTGGATGTCTGGATGTCTGGATGTCTGTCTGGATGTCTGGATGTCTGTCTGGATGTCTGTCTGGATGTCTGGATGTCTGGATGTCTGTCTGGATGTCTGGATGTCTGTCTGGATGTCTGGATGTCTGGATGTCTGTCTGGATTCTGGATGTCTGGATGTCTGTCTGGATGTCTGGATGTCTGTCTGGATGTCTGGATGTCTGTCTGGATGTCTGGATGTCTGGATTTTCTGTCTGGATGTCTGTCTGGATGTCTGGATGTCTGTCTGGATGTCTGGTGTCTGTCTGGATGTCTGGATGTCTGTCTGGATGTCTAGATGTCTGGATGTCTGGATGTCTGGATGTGTGTCTTTCTGTCTGTCTGTCTGTCTGTTTATCAGCTTGAGAGAGAGAGAGAGAGAGAGAGAGAGAGAGAGAGAGAGAGAGAGAGAGATAGAGAGAGAGAGAGAGAGAATAAATAAATTGCAGATCTTTCATTTTGTCCATGTGTATGAAATTGATTTGGGAAACATACGTCGTTTCAATTTATATTATTATATATAATATATATATATATATATATATATATATATTATATTTTATATATATATATTATATATTTAATGTGTGTTTTTCTTTGTTATATTTTTTTGTGTAGCCTGTGTGTGTGTGTGTGTGTGTGTGTGTGTGTGTGTGTGTGTGTTTGTGTGTGTGTGTGTGTGTGTGTGTGTGTGTGTTTGTGTGCGTGTGTGTGTGTGTTTTGTGTGTGTGTGCGTGTGTGTGTGTATGTGTGAATATGTTGATTCTTTTCTCCTGGTTCTTTTCACTCCTTGTTTTCTCTTCTACTCTATTTTCTACTTTCCTCTTCTACCTAGTGTGTTGTTATTGTTATTATTATCATTATCATTATCATCATTGTATTACCACTATTATTATTACTATTATTACCATCATTATCGTTTCTTAAGGTATACAATCACCACTTTAACAACAACAACAACAACAGTATTTTATGAGATTCTTCCAGTTTCTTTTCTTACAGTTTATTCCATACACTCCATGCCTCCTCCTCCTCCTCCTCCTCCTCCTCCTCCTTGTTAGCAGACCTCCTGACGCAGCGAACCCGACGTGACTTGACTCGGGCCACTGTCTTCCTCCTCCTATTTTCTTCTCCTCCTTCTTCTTCTTCCTCTTTTTCTTCTTCTTTTTCTTCTTCTTCTTCTTCTCTTCTTCTTCTTCTTCTTTTTCATTTTCTTCTTTGGCTTCTTTTTCATCATCTCCATCTTCTTTTTTCTTATTTATTCTATTCAATTTTATTTTATTTATATTATCTTTATATCTTTATTTTATTCTATCTTTCTATTCTATTCTTCTTGCTATTGCTTCTTCTTTGGCCTCTATTACAGGGATGAACACTTACACAGGATAACGTGTAGGATGTAACTCGTAGGCATGGACAGAAAACTCATTGTTTTGTCCTCAGAAAATTAATAATTCTTAGAATATTATGCTCTTATCATATAATTAAATGTACACAGCTTGTTTAAAACTCAGTTAGATGTAGTTAATAGTTGAACAATATGAGAGAGAGAGAGAGAGAGAGAGAGAGAGAGAGAGAGGAGAGAGAGGAGAGAAAAGAGAGGAGAGAAGGGAAAAGAGAGAGAGAGAGAGAGAGAGAGAGAATGTGGCGGCGATGATGTAGCATATCTATCCACTTAGCAGCTTTATTTTATCTTTATGTTTTTAATTTTTAAATATTATAGTAGTATTAGTATTATTATTTTTAGTTATTATTATTCTTATCATTATTATTATTATTTTTATTATTTTCTTGTCATTTTATTATTATTATTTTTTTATTATTATTATTATTACAATTATTTGTATCTGCTATACTGTAATTCCATTTATTACCTCGTGTCATTATCGAATGTAGTTATCCTCAGTTTGGATAAATTTTTCTATGTATGTAACTTTATTTAGACAAATATAAATTCACTAGTCTTAAGTTTCCACGCCCGCTAACAATACAGTTTAAACTTATTGTCCGTCATGGAGCTTCGGCTCGACGGACCGTGGCTATTTTTATGAAATTTGTATATATTACAACATTGTCTTATTATTAGCAATAAACGTTTACTTACTTACTTACTACTTACTTACTTATCCCCCACCCATCTAAAGTGACTTGATATTTTAGAAACACTATAGAGTATTAGTAATAATAGTAATAGCCTCTCTGTCTCCTCTGCAGGTTGGCGCGAGGCGTTGGCAGGGGCCGGAGAGATGAAATAGAGAAAAAAAGAAAATATAAATAATATTATATATATCTTATATAAAGAGAGGAGAGAGAGAGAGAGAGAGAGAGAGAGAGAGAGAGAGAGAGAGAGAGAGAGAGAGAAGAGAGAGAAGGGGAGAGAGAGAAAAGAGAGAGAGAGAGAGAGAGAGAGAGAGAGAGAAAACAGAGCACGAGTCCCCCCGGTCCTACTACTACTACTACTACTACTATAAATAATAAAAATAATAAAATATAATAATAATAATGAAAATTTAATAATAATAATAATAATAATAATAATAATAATAATAATAATGATAATAAAACCACCTCTTCACTTTTCCTTTTGATTCATTTTATTCAAGGCTTTGGGTATGGTGTACTTGTCTGTTTGTCTGTGTGTTTGTTTGTTTGTTTGTTTGTTTGTTTGTTTGTTTGTTTGTTTGTTTGTTTGTTTGTTTGTGTGTGTGGCGTGCAATGTGTGTGTTTAATCCAAGCGGGAGAAAAATATTAGTGTTGTTTTATTTAGAGGCTTTTAAACTGTTGGTGTTGTATTTCATATTGTAGTGTGTGTGTGGGTGTGTGTGTGTGTGTGTGTGTGCGTGTGTGTGTGTGTGTGTGTGCGTGTGTGTGTGTGTGTGTGTGTTGTGCGTGTGTTTAGTAGTAGTAGTAGTAATAATAATAGTAGTAGTAGTAGCAGTTGTTGTCATTCCAGTAAGAGTTGTAGTAATAGAAGTAGTAGTAGAAGCAATAGTATCATTATTAGTAGAAGTAGTTTAAGCTAAAGTATCATTATTCATATTATTATTATTTTGTTCATTATAATTTTCATCATCATCATTCTTGTATTACCTTGATCTGTATCGGTATATCTAATGGCTACACGCAAATGCCCCCCCTTCCTCTCCCTCCCCCCATAACCCCCCCGTTCATATAGGTATAGTGGGCCGCATTACCGCTCTTTTTCGCTACATTGGCTATTTATTACGACATCAGAGTGCCTGTGTGTACATGTCAATGTGTGTTTATTATAAGGGCCGTGTAGCGTACGTGACCCTATATGTGTGTGTGTGTGTGTATGTGTGTGTGTGTGTGTGTATGTGTGTGCGTGTGTGTGTGTGCGTGTGTGTGTGTGTGTGTGTGTGTGTGTGTGTGTTTGTGTGCGTGTGTGTTATTCATCCATGGTCTTGCCCACGCGAGCTGGCTCGCGATCGCCAGTTTTACCCTCTCAGTGCGAGCTTGGAGCTTATTATTACCGATCTTTAGGCAATGCTGGGACCTCACACACCACACACAACACACACCCATCCCCTTAACAGTAACGCCCGAATTTCATAGTGGAAAAATCCCCGGGAATGAGCGGGGTCGGGGATCGAACGCCGGACCACAGAATGATGCCGGGCGCCCTAACCAACTGAGTCACACGGACGTGTGTCTATGTGTGTGTGTGTGTGTGTGTGTGTGTATGTGTGTGTGTGTGCGTGTGTGTGTGTTGTGTGTGTGTTTTGTGTGTGTGTGTATGTGTTGTGCTGTGCGTGTGCGTGTGCGTGGTGTTGTGTTGTGGGTGTTGGGGTGTGTGTGTGTGTGTGTGTGTCTGTGTGTGTGTTTACCTACTTTTAGCACACAAGGATACTTCTGTGGTTCTGTCTGTATATATATTTATCCGATAATTTCTTTCTAAATGTATATATTCACTTTTTCACCGCCATCACCTCTTCTAGTAAGTCCAATTATTTATTTATTCATTCAATCATTTATTTATTAATTGATATATTCCAAGCGTTTATACATTTATGGGAAAAGTTATATCTCTTCTAGACATTTTTATTATTATTTTCTTTATTTTCTCACTTCTTCAAATATTATATAGTTCAATGTCAGGATTATGAGCCTATATATTTTTTAATCTATATATTTTTATGTATTATTTTATTTCATCAATTACTATTTTTTTTTTTTTTTATTTTTTCTTCATATTTTTCTTGTTAATTTCTTTCATTTCATATAGTTTTTTTTTTTTTTTTTTTATCTATTTCATTATGTCCTTTTTCATCTCTTTATATCTCTTCTCTACATCTTTATTAGTATGTTCTTTGTTTGCTTGCCTCCTTCTATGCCTCTTCAAATATTATATAGTCAAATATTGATTATGAGCTTATTTTTTTGTTTCATCTTTTTCATTATACGTATCCTTTTATATCTTGCTTTTTATTATTTTTTTTTATCATTTTTTTGTCATGTTTTTTATACCACTGTATTGCCTTTACCTTGCTCTGTTCTCTGCTTACCGTGTTAGGGGTGACAGGGTGTTAGGGGTGACAGGGTGTTAGGGGTGACAGGGTGTTAGGGGTGACAGGGTGTTAGGGGTGACAGGGTGTTAGGGGTGACAGGGTGTTAGGGGTGACAGGGTGTTAGGGGTGACAGGGTGTTAGGGGTGACAGGG
>JACEEZ010002020.1:278239-280739 GCA_016584305.1 Chionoecetes opilio | reverse complement strand
TTCGAAATAAGAGATCCTGCTTAACAAACCTACTGGATTTTTTTAATGTCATTTATTCGAACTGGGACGCTAAAATTCCCTCGGATGTAATATACCTTGATTTTCAGAAAGCCTTCGATACAGTTCCCCATACGTGACTGTTGACCAAGCTAAGGGCACATGGCTTAGGAGAGCAATTATGTTCATGGATTGGCGATTGGCTTTCAAATCGTAAACAACGGGTAGTAATAAATGGCGAGGCATCTGATTGGTTAGATGTTACTAGTGGGGTGCCTCAAGGCTCGGTCTTGGGTCCTACTCTTTTTCTGATATATATCAACGATCTGGACTGCGGACTTGTATCTAAAATATCGAAATTTGCAGATGACACCAAATTAGGCGGTAAAGCATATACTAGAGAAAACTGCGAACTCATACAAAGTTATCTCGACAAACTATCAGATTGGAGTGATAAATGGCTATTCAAATTCAATTCCGATAAATGTAAAGTAATGCATATAGGCAACGATAACCTCAAATATAACTATCAAATGCAAATTAAATCGTTAACTGAAGTACAGCAGGAAAAGGATTTAGGTGTCATCATCAGTAATGATCTGAAAACCAGTCAGCATTGCCTAGCTGCCAGTAAAAAGGCAAATATGATGTTGGGCTTTATTAAACGTAACTTTGAACATAAAACTCCGAAAGTAATGACACAATTATACACGTCCTTGGTTAGGCCGCACTTGGAATATGCCGTTCAATTCTGGTCGCCCTGTTTCGTAAAAGATCAAGCCAAATTGGAATCAGTGCAAAGAAGAGCAACCAAACAAATTCCATCTCTGCGAAATTCATCTTATGAAGAGAGACTGCGGAAACTTAATATGTTTTCCTTAAAGGATCGCAGAATCCGTGGGGACTTGATAGAAACCTTTTAAGATCCTAAAAGGATTTGATGTCATTAATCAAGAGAACCTATTCGAGCTTTCAACTCAAGTGACAACAAGAAATAATGGTTTAAAACTAAACGGTCAACGTTGCATCACCGATCTCCGTAAAAATTATTTCAATGTTAGAGTCGTTGATCGATGGAACAAGTTACCAGCAAATGTTGTCGGAGCCAGCACAATAACTACATTTAAAAACAGACTTGACGCGCACTGTAAAGTAAATGGGTATTGATAGTGCGAATTCGTATCTAGTCCCCCGTCTCGATTAGTTGTAGTGGTAGTGGTAGTTGTAGTTAGTATTTTTCATATCCTATCATTCTGCACTATGAAACTTCCATGTTCCTATCCTCTTTAGGGACATGGTATCATTTTCCAACTGTTTTCTTACAAGTAGTTGATAGTAGTATGTAGTTCAGCAGATACCCTCGTCATGGACCAATAGGTCTCCTGGTGTCTGTTATTCCTATGTAATCCTATGTAATCCTCCTCCTCCTCCTCCTCCCTCCTCCTCCCTTTCTGTTCCTTCATTCTTTACTTCCTTCTATATTATCTTTTTCTTGTCTACCCTTTTCCCTTCCTTTTCTATTTATCCATCTTTCATCTCGTGTCTACATTCTCTCTCTCTCTCTCTCTCTCTCTCTCTCTCTCTCTCTCTCTCTCTCTCTCTCTCTCTCTCTCTCTCTCTCTCTCTCTCTCTCTCTCTCTCTCTCTCTCTCTCTCTCTCTCTCTCTCTCTCTCTCTCTTTCTCTCTCTCTCGGTATAAGAGCACCTCCGCCTCGGGCCCGACAGACAACGTAAGTCGGGGAAACGAAGTGCATTACCCGCGCTAAACGAATTCCCGGCAAGAAATGTGCCGTGTTCCAAGTCACTCATGTTACGACGGCGATATTTTCCGGCCCGAGGAGGAGGAGGGGGAGGAGGAGGAGGAGGAGTGGTAGGAGGAGGAGGAGGGGGAGTGGTAGGAGGAGGAGGAGGAGGAGTGGTAGGAGGAGGAGGAGGAGGGGGAGTGGTAGGAGGAGGAGGAGGAGGAGGAAGAGTGGTAGGGAGGTACAAAAAAAAAGGAAGGATGGAAAGTTATCTATATATAGTTTCCTTTTTTCCCCTCTTCCGTCTTCCTCGTCGAGACAGAGAGAGAGAGAGAGAGAGAGAGGAGAGAGAGAGAGAGAGAGAGAGAGAGAGAGAGAGAGAGAGAGAGAGAGAGAGAGAGAGAGAGAGAGAGAGAGGTACAAAGCCATTCGGATTGTCTATTAGAGCATCATACTTATTACGGGTTACTTATGCTAGTACTGACATAATAACAATAATAATAGTAATGATAATAAAAAAAAATATATTGCATAAAGTCTGTAGAGTTAGTGAAACCCGGCAAGGCGTCACCGCAGAGTTATTCAGCCACACTTGCTTCTCTGTGGCGACTTTCTCCGCGCACCCTCGCAGCGACACTCATGTTAAAGCGAAGGCCGGGCTTCATGTTAAATACTTGACAGTTCTTCCTTGTTCTCTCTTGGCTCACGCCCCCCCTAGGTAATTACCCAAGCCACCGTTATTCAGAAACGATTATTTAGATG
>JACEEZ010002020.1:258239-273239 GCA_016584305.1 Chionoecetes opilio | reverse complement strand
CGTATTGCTTACAAGTGTCTGTCATGTATTGTTAGTACAGTAGCAGTGATTTCCCTAATTAATCGCCTGCAGAATCGATATTCAGTCACATGGAGAAAAACGAGTGAAGCAAATATAACCCAGAGACAAATGAAACAGACAAGTCAAAATGCCTATCTCAAAATACCTAAAACAATCACAAAAAAAAAACGAAAAAAACACTAACAAAAACACAAAAAAAAAACACAGAGACAAGGAAACAGACAAGTCAACAAAACGCCTAATCTAACAAAAAATACACTAAAAAACAAACACACACAAAACAACGAAACAAAACACCCAATCAAAGAAAATATACATACAAAAAAAAAAAAATTGAAAGAAAAATTAATATACATCAACCTGTCCCTTCCTCCTCCTCCTCCTCCTCCTCCTCCTCCTCCTCCATGCCTCAAAGATCAGCGCGTGTGCCGGTAACTCGGGCGGCGTGGAGGCGGGCGCGGCATTAGGACGCGGCAGAAGGCGGCGACGGAGGCAAATTGGCCCCGGGCGCCGCTCAAAGGCAGGCTGTAAACAAATGAGACGCAGCCGGGATTCATAAAGTGTCGCAGCGAAGACGCGGAGGAGGAGGAGGAGGAGGAGGAGGAGGAGGAGGAGGAGGAGAGGAGGAGGAGGAGGAGGAGGAGGAGGAGGAGGAGGAGGCAAGGGTTAGTAGGAGGAGGAGGAGGAGGAGGCAAGGATAAGTTCATCTAAACGTGATATCAGTGTACGTGTGTGTGTGTGTGTGTGTGTGTGTGTGTGTGTGTGTATGTAGGATTGCTAAAGGGAAGGGGAGGAGGAGGGAGGGGCTTGGAGGAGGAGGAGGAGTAGTAGGTTGTGCTCAAATTTTGTTTTCGTGTTTTTCATATTTTGGTGGAGGGAGGGAGGGAGGGAGGGAGGGAGGAGGGAAGGGGAGGGAGGGAGGGAGGGAGGGAAGGAGGTACATATTAGGGTGGTATTCATCTTCCTTCCCTCACTCTTTTATTTAGATCCTTCATTTTTGTTGTTGTTGTTATTGTTATTGTTATTGTTGTTATTATTATTATTGTTTTTGTTGTTGTTGCTAATGCTTCTTTCTTTGTTGTTTATGATTGGTCTTTCTTCTGTTTGTTTGTTACTGTTGTTTGCTTTGTGTTGTGTTTATTTGTATTGCTTTTGTGTTTGGCTGTTTGTATTTTCTTTTGTGTTGTTAATGTTTATCTCATCTTCAACGTGCCTTCATGAACAAAGTTGGTCCCATTATTGTAAGAGAGAGTCGAATTAGTAGTAGGAGTAAAATCATCAGAGCATAGCAAGAAAATAAGAACATTAAGTGCGGAAACAAAAACAAAAAGAAAAGAAACTGTATCACCCTCACATTTCCAAACACAAACAAACAATGCTGGTTAAAACATGGACGTGAAACAAACAGAATGAATGGATGCGACGGTATTGTTATTAGTAGTATAATAGGCCATATTTAAGTAGGTATTTAGGCCATTTTTAAGCCTCCGAAGATTTAATATTAGGAGAGATTGCATTATTATTATTTTTCTATTATTATTATTATTATTATTTTTATATTATTATTATTATTATTATTATTATTATTATTATTATTATAGTTTTCTTTTAATCAATTTCTCCTTAGTCTTTTTTCTTCTATCTTACTCCTGTTTCCTCCTCCTCCTCCTCCTCCTCTCCTCCTCCTCCTCTCCTCCTCCTCCTCCTCCTCCTCCTCCTCCTCCTCCTCTCCTCCTCCTCTTCCTCCTCCTCCTCCTCCTCCTCCTCCTTTGGTCTCTTAAGAGAGTTTTTAAAGCCACTAATTACCTTGATTTTTCCCAGGTGACCTTAAGCACCTGTTCGGAATTCTCTCTCTCTCTCTCTCTCTCTCTCTCTCTCTCTCTCTCTCTCTCTCTCTCTCTCTCTCTCTCTCTCTCTCTCTCTCTCTCTCTCTCTCTCTCTCTCTCTCTCTCTCTCTCTCTCTCTCTCTCTCTCTCTCTCTCTCTCTCTCCTCTCTCTCTCTCTCTCTTCATGCAATAAGGAAAAATCAAAAGAAGAAGAAAACAAAAGTAAACGAAGACAGAGAAGAATGGCAAGGAAGAGATGTAAATTAGAATAAAACAAATATAAAGAAAGGGACGAGTAAAGACAAAAAAAGAAAGGAAAAGAAATGGAATAGAGGAATCAAGTGTAACCGATTACGTAATTAATTAAGAAAGGAGAGGGAAAGGGAGGAAGAAAGGAAAATAGAAAGGGAAGGAAAGGAAAGGAATGGGGAAGAAAGAACAAAGAAAAAAGATAATAGGAGCGAAGTAGGAGTCTAAATGAAATAGGGAAAGGATATGCAATGAAGTAATGAAAGAAGCTATCGAGTATAACGAGGAAAAAAATGTGGAAAAATTAGTTACGGTTTTTTTTTTTTTAGCCGAGAAGTTAACTAGAAAAAAGATAAAGAAATACAGAAATAGAGGAAAAATCAGAAAATGAAACATGAATGAGAGAGAGAAAAAAAAAGATAGAGATAATAAGAGATCTGTACAAAGCCGAAAATAAGTATAAAAAAAATACAAATAAAAAATAAGGCAAAAAACAATGGAAAAAGAACAAAAATATAATAATAATAATAATAATAATAATAATAATAATGATAATAATAATGATCCGAACCCGAAGTCGTCGCCACACGCGGGGATACGAAACCGCGGTCGCTAAGTTTGTTGTGGTAATTAATGGGGATAATGGTGGTAAGGAGTGGCAGCCGCGTCACCGTCTCACTGCCCATTCGCCCATTAAGTCGTTAGGCCTTAATGGTGTTAGTTAATTTTTCTCCACTCTATTTTTTTTTTCTTTGATGAGCAGGAGGAGGAGGAGGAGGAGGGGGAGGAGGGAGGGGAGGAGGAGGTGGAGTAGGAGGAGGAAGAGGAGGGAGGAGGAGGAAGGGGAGGGGTAGGGGGGTTAGAGGAGGTGGAGGAGAATGAGGAGGAGGAGGAAGAGGAGGGTGGTTGGTTCCTGTTAGCTCCTCCAATCACGGTTCTTTGATAAGGACCGTCAGGTGTATAGTGGTGTAAAGGAGGAGGAGGAAGAGGAAGGAGGAGGAGGAGGAGGAGGAGGAGGAGGAGGAGGAGGAGGAGGAGGAGGAGGAGGAGGAGGAGGAGGAGGAGGAGGAGGAAGATGGGACAAGTAGTGGTGATGGTGGTTGGAGGTAGGGGAGGTAAGAAGAGGAGGAGGAGGGGGTGGTGAGGAGTGAGAGAAGTGATAGTGGAAGGAGAGAAGAAAGCATGAGAAGGAGAAGAAGAAAAAGATGAAGAAGAAGAAGAGAGGAGGAGTCATAATGAAGATGAGTGGAAGAAAAGGAGGAAACAGGAAGAGAATGGGAAGAAGAAGAAGAAGAAGAGGAGGAAAGGAGTGGAAGGAGAGAAGGAGAGAAGGAGACAGGAGGAAGAGAATAATAATAATAAAAGTAATGATAGGAAGGAGTGGAAGGAGAAAAGGAGTCAGGAGGAAGAGAAGAAGAAGAAGAAGAAGAAAAAGGATGATGTCTATGAGTAGAAGAGGAGATGAAGAAGCTGCAGGAGGAAGAGAAGAAGAAGAAGAAGAATGATGATGGAGATATAGAGAAGAGGAGAGGAGGAGCAACAGGGAGAGGAAGGCAGGCAGGATAATTAGGTAAGATATAAAGTGGCATGACGGAGGCCCTCATCTGCCTGAAGGGGGGGAGGGGGGCTGAGGTGTGTCGAGGGTGATTAGCGCAGGTGAGGCGCTGGGGGGGGCAGGTGAAGAGGGGGGGGGTAGTGGGGGGGTATTGATGGGTGGTGGGCGTGATGTTGTTCAGTGTTTATATCTATTTTCTAACGTAATAGTAGTAGTAGTTGTAGTAAGTAGTAGTAGTAGTAGTAGTAGTTGTAGTTGTAGTTGTAGTAGTAGTAGTAGTAGTTGTAGTAGTAAGTAGTAGTAGTAGTAGTTGTAGTAGTAGTAGTAGTAGTATGTAGTTGTAGTAGTAGTAGTAGTAGTAGTAGTAGTTGTAGTAGTAGTAGTAGTAGTAGTAGTAGTAGTAGTTGTAGTTGTTGTTGTGGTGGTGGTGGTAAATATCTAATCTAATAAGAGTATACCTTTGAGTAACACAACATTCATCATCATCAGCAATGTAATAGTGGTGATAATTGATAGTAAAGAGTAAAGAAAAGAACATGATCGGGAATGCACAACACAGCAGTCAGAGCTCCTTGATTGAACTCATTAACACAACACTGTCGCATTCTCACATTATCACACTCACCACACACACACTCACCACACACACACCACCACACTCACCACACACACTCACCACACACACACACCACCACACTCTTAACTCCTCATGCCACACGACACATACCTCGCTCCTCGAATGTAGCAAAGAATGGCACAGGAAACAATGGCATATTCTTCAGGCTAGGAGTAATTGACACATTTTGATAATTAATTCAAATATGGAAAGTATTCACATATTTGTATTTGTTTACCTAACCTAACCTAAACTAGTAATCGACACTACAAGATGCCATTACTTGTATTACTTTTATGTGCCATTTTTTCCTATACGCCAAACTTTGTAACATTTTTCTGGTGACATTTTTTCCTGTCATTTTTTCTGCTGCCATTTTTCCCGGTAAAATTTTTCCTGTGACATTTTTTCTGGTGCCATTTTTTCCGAGTACCGTCCACCACACACACCACCACAATCACCTTCCTCTGGTCTGCCTCTCTCTTCAAGACTCGCGAAGCTACTGTATTATCGCCGCCGCTACCGTTACCGCTATCGCCTCGTAATGCAACCACCGCGCTTCGTCGTCCCGCCGCCGCTGTAACACGAACAAAAATCAACTAAAACAAATATATATGTATATGATAATAGTGATAAATAATAGATAAAGAGGGAAAAGAAAAATAACTGTCCATGTAACCTTTTAATTAAGAAGCACAGCAACAACAATGACAACAATGATACAGTAGTAGTGGTACCGTAGATAACACTATAGTCGCCACCTGTATTAATGTCGCCAGGCGCCATATATTACGAATTATAGCATCACTACTGATTTGTATGTGCCACTGAAGATGATACACAGTAGTTTATATCCTGACTGTATAATCTACCCTGTTTCTGTGTTGTTTTATGCTTTGTATATAATTTCACTACTCGGTTTTTTTTCTTCGGGCGACAACAGACAGCTGCTCATCACCTTTCGGGCGGGAGGACATAATAAGCACTAGCTGGCTACCTTAGTATAGCCGTTACCAAAGTCGCCACTCTGGTGATATTTTGGTCATTTGTTCATTTATAGCCATAATTTGACACAGATGAAGACACAAAATGACACAGACTCTCCAGATAGCCCCTTCTAACTTTCCTGAAATCATGGATGTAGAAATGTAAGTATTAACGCCACCACACGTCTGTACATCGAAAACAAACATTGTCCTGGCGACTTTAGTGTTATCTACGGTGGTAGTAGTAGTAATAGTAGTAGTAGTAGTAGTAGTAGTAGTAGTAGTTGTTGTTGTTGTAGTAGTATATAACTGTGGTTATAATAAATATATATATATATGTGTTTTTTTATTCAATTTCGCAAATACAAACGTAAAAACATTGTTGAAATATTTCCTATAAGTTGTTTTTTTGGTCATATTTATTGTGAATGTTTGAAAATTACTCCTATGTTTTGTTTTTGTGTGTGTGTGGTGATGTTGGTAGTGGTGATGATGGTGATGATGATGGTAGTGGTGATGATGTTGGTAGTAGTGATGATGAGGTGATGTTGGTATGGTGATATGTGATGATGATGGTTGATGTGGTATGATGATGTGATGATGTGTGATGATGATGGATATGATGATGGTGATGATGGTGATGGTGATGATGATGATGTGATGATGGGTGATGATGGTGATGATGGTGATGATGATGATGGATGATGATGTGATGGTGATGATGATGTGATGATGATGATGATGTGATGGATGATGGTGATGATGATGGTGATGATGAGTGATGATGATGGATGATGTGATGTGATGATGATGGTGGATGGTGATGATGATGGTGATGATGAGTGATGATGTGAGGTGATGGATGGTGATGATGGTGATGGTGATGATGTGGTGATGGATGGTGATGATGTGATGTGATGGTGATGATGTGATGGTGATGATGGTGATGATGATGATGTATGGTGATGATGGTGATGATGATGGATGAGTGGTGATGATGATGGTGTGATGATGATGGATGATGGTGATGATGGTGATGTGATGATGGTGATGATGGTGATGATGATGATGTGAGGTGATGGTGATGTGTGGATGATGGATGATGTGATGGTGATGATGAGATGGTGATGAGTGATGTGGTGATGATGATGATGGTGATGATGGTGATGGTGATGGTGATGATGGTGATGGTGATGGTGATGATGGTGATGATGGTGATGATGATGATGATGATGATAAAGGAACAGAAACCCTCTTTAACTTCGATGATAAAAGAGAGAAAAAGAAAGAAAAGAGAAAATAAAAAATATAGAATAGACAGGACGGAGAGATAAGGGAGAAAAAAAAAAAAAAAAAAAAATAACTGAAAGGATTTTATTTAGTACACACTAGATATCAAGAGAGAAGAAAGAAAATGAAAAAAGTAAGATGTGAATAAAAGAAAAATGAATGAATGAAAGAAAGAAAAAAAAGTAAGCGCATTTATATTACTATTATAAAAATGGGCTTATTTTTTTTTCTTTTTTCTTTTTATCTCCTTCTTTCATTTTCTTTTCCAATACACAGCAACATTCCAAACGAGCCAATGAAACACAATGGCTAAAGGAATATACAAAAACTTGGTGTTGTATATATAAGCGAGTTCTATACGAGTTTGATTCATGTATAATACTCGTATAATACTACAAAATGGCCGCCACACACACACACACACACACACACACACACACACACACACACACACACACACACACACATGCACACAAAATGCACGTAATTTTCAACGCACCAACAAATTTAATTGAGTGTAACGTGATTGATATTTTAGTTTCAATATTATTTTTTGTCGACTGGTGTGTGTGTGTGTGTGTTGTGTGTGTGTGTGTGTGTGTCTGTGTGTGTATGTATGTGTGTGTGTGTGTGTGTGTGTGTGTGTGTGTGTGTGTGGTGTGAATAGAATAGAATAGAATAGAATAGAATAGAATTTATTATTGCTCAGACTTTATAAATAAAGTATGGAGCACAGCTCCTATAAGATACAATACATTTGGCAGGACATTTCAAACGATACCAATAAGATAAGTGTGCATACATGCACATACAGATAAGTACTACGTAAACTAAAAGTTAGGAGAAATCCAATTGTCAATTTCCAAAACTAAGTGACACATAGAAAAAATAAATAAAGATAACTAATAATCAGATATACTTGTTAGCTTATCTAAACATGCTAAAATTGATCTGATGAATAATAACAAGTTCTTCAAAACATTCACACTGGTACTTTGCATTAACGCAACATTAAAATCAGTGGTTCGCGTGTCGATAAAATGACGATAAACGCATAACGATAATTATCGCTGAGGTCAACCTTTTCATTTAATCGTTATCGCAAACTTTCAAATTACGCTCATTCACTTACCGACTATCCCAAAAATGAGGACCGTATACGAAATTCAGAGCGACTTGTTGTAAAATTAGAAATGTCACCGGCGAACTAGTTCACGAACCGCTCTGACGTTTACAACCTAAAAACCTCATTGAAGCTGATGCTGTTCTTGAGGAGGGAAGTAGGGAGGGAAGTTGACTCAGGAGAGAGACTGATGTTTGAATAACTTTAGGCCTAGACTGTTTGGACGTTTTGTTTGTTTATTAATTCACTGTGGAAACAACTTTTATGCTTTTTTTATATTCAACTAAATAAATGGCAATTATCAATTATCCTATTGTATCAGCAGTTAAATTTTTTTATCAGCTATCGTTTTTCTATTACCGTACCGTAAGCTGGGTTTGAAATTTTTATCGTTTCATTGTTAATCCGCTTGAAAAATTATCTTGTTATCGTTTTGCAAGTTAAAAAAGTTATCGCGGCAACCATTGCTTAAATGGTTGCCTAATTGTGTAGTATTCTTAATACATATCCCGCAGCCTTACATTGCCTCGTTGTACATTCGAATAGACATGAAATGCATCTCCTACAACATTAGCATACACTTGCTACAAAGACAACCTTCTCTGTTTACACCTGTGTATCTACCAACATTTATTGGTAGTCTATTGTTGCTTGTTCTGAATCTAGTTACCTGGATGCGAATACTGTTCGGTAGTTTGACGAGGTACACCTCCATACCATAAATCTGCTTAAATATATTGTAGTTACTGCATAACGATTTTGTTGATAGATTATGATGCCAGGCAGTAATCCACTGATCCTTTAATCTCACTTCAACTGCTTTCTTAAACCATGTAGTGTTGGGCACATTTTGTGATAACCACATCCCTGACATACCACACTCATTACATATATTCTTAATGCAGGCAACCCATGGAGAAGTGTATAACCCTAACATATCCAAATGCAACAAACATTGATACATTATATAGCATAATTTAGTGTTTTTACCTGAAATTAGCCGAGGCCAGTAACCTAACATTCTGCACTTTATATGAATTTCCAGTGGGTACACTCCAACTTCACCATATACCATATCATTGCTAGTGTGTATGTGTGTGTGTGTAAATATCGCGTGTATGAATGTGTGCATAAGTATGTATGGATTTATAATATGTATGGGGTCTAATCAAACCCCCCCCCCCCACACACGTATTTTTGATCTGCTTTTTCATACATTTCAATTGTACTTCAACATCTTTACACTCTTTCCATAAACAAACCCAAAATTAGTCTCCCAATAATATCACACATCCCCTTTCCACCTTTTAACCCCTTCACGGCCAGATCTTTCCTCTGCTATATATATAATCATCTGTTGTCAGCCATAAAATTACGAAAAGTAACTGAATATACCCGATAAGCTAGTGGACAAGGATACTAAACAGGTCATAGCTATAAAAATTTGGTCATAGTCACTTAAAATCGTCTAATGGTAGCGAAATTACAATGGAAATGACGTTCTGGGTCTCAAGGGGTTAAAGTTAAGACACACCTACAGTGCATCGCAGTGACGCACACACTCTCAGAAATGGGGGGTATATTAAGGGTAGAATTGTTACATCGCACCATCACTACCCTTTTTAAACCCTATGTCCAGGCTGGAGGGTAGATGCTGCCGATTATACCCTTCATCTACCCTTTATCTACCCTTTTTAGACGAGAGGGTTGAGAAAGGGTATATTTAGGGTTGCAAAAGGGTATATTTAGGGTTACAAAAGGGTATATTTGTAAGGGTAGAAAAAGGGTAGCAGTATTTCATCACTACAAACACCCTTTTCCTACCCTTTTCCTACCCTTTTTTTCTAAGAGTGCACACCTCCCTTTATACATCACATCATCCCAACTCTTTCCATCCCACACACCCCTTTTGCCTTCTTAGATATTTAGGCCTATGTGACTCTAGGCCTCCTTAACACTACTTTTTTTCCCCTCGTGGTCTTCCTCCTTTCCTTGCCTCCTTTTTCCTTCCTTCCTTCCTTCCTTTTTTCCTTCCTTGGTTTTTCCTGAACATTACCTATCCTTTTTCTTAGTCTTCTCCTTTCCTTGCCTTCCTTCTTCCTTCCTTCCTTCCTTCCTTGCCTTCCTTTTTCTTTCCTTCCTTCCATCCTTTCCTTCCTTCCTTCCATCCTTCTTTCCTTCCTTGCCTTCCTTCTCCCTTCCTTCCTTCCTTCCTCCCTTCCTTCCTTCCTTCCTTCCTTCCTTCCTTCCTTGCCTTCTTTTTCTTTCCTTCTTTCCTCCTTCCTTGTCTTCCTTTTTCCTTCCTTTTTTCCTTCCTTCCATCCTTTCTTGCCTTCTTTTTTCCTTCCTTCCTTCTTCCATCCTTTCCTTCCTTCCTTCCTTCCTTGCCTTCCTTTTTCCTTCCTTGTTCCTTCTTTCCTTCCTTTCCTCCTTCCTTCCTTCCTTCCTTCCTTCCTTCCTTTTTTCTTCCTTCCTTCCTTCCTTCCTTTCTTTTTTCCTTCCTTCCTTACTTTCTTGGTTTTCCCTTAACATTACCTATCCCTTCTGTTGCTCTTCCTCCTTTTCTTTGCCTTCCTTTCCTTGCCTTTTTCCCTTCTTCTTCCTTCCTTCTTCCTTCCTTCCATCTCTTTCCTTCCTTCCTTCCTTCCATCCTTTCCTTCCTTCCTTCCATCCTTTTCCTTCCTTCCTTCCTTCCTTCCTTCCTTCCTTTCCTCCTTCCTTCCTTCCTTCCTTCCTTCCTTCCATCCTTTCCTTCCTTCCTTTATCCTTCCTTCCTTCCTTCCTTCCTTATCCTGTTTTCCTTCCTTCCTTCTTTCCTTCCTCCTCTTCCTTCCTTCCATCCTTCTTCCTTTCCTTCCTTCCATCCTTTCCTTCCTTCCTTCTTTCCTTCCTTTTCCATCCTTCCTTCTTCCTTCCTTCCTTCCTTCCTTCCTTCCTTCCCTTCCATCCTTTTCCTTCCTTCCTTATCCTTCCTTCCTTCTTCCTTCCATCCTTTCCTTCCTTCCTCTTCTTCCTTCCTTCCTCTGTCCTTCCATCTCTTTTTTCCTTCCTCCTTCTTTCCTTCCTCTCCATCCTTCTTTCCTTCCTTCCATCCTTCCTTCCTTCCTTCCTTCCTTCCTTCCTTCCTTGGTCTTTAACATAACCTATCCATTTTCTTCACCCTATCTTATTTTTTCTTATTATCTTATTCTTATTCATGATCACCTATCCTTCCTTTCTTTTTCTTCCCTCTCTCTCTGTCTTTTACTTACTTACTATAGATCTATATATTCTGTCTCTCATTCTCTCCCCCTTGCTATATTCTCTCTACTTGGCTTTTGCATTTTATCGTTTTCCCGTCAATATAATAAACTGCACGTGGTTTATACATATTTTGTAACTACTATATTGCCTCTCTCTCTCTCTCTCTCTCTCTCTCTCTCTCTCTCTCTCTCTCTCTCTCTCTCTCTCTCTCTCTCTCTCTCTCTCTCTCTCTGGCGTGGTGGCGCCTTGTATAGTCAATAACCTTGTCGTTGGTACTTGTAAAGTGTCTAGATAGGATCAAAGTATCTTATCTTCTCTCTCTCTCTCTCTCTCTCTCTCTCTCTCTCTCTCTCTCTCTCTCTCTCTCTCCTCTCTCTCTCTCTCACAAACCATCTAACTCCAGTAATTGTTTGCCGGCTCCTCATTTACACCACCACTGTTCTTTTGTTTTCCTTCCTTTACCCTATACACCCATTATACACCCATACATACATACATACATACATACATACATACATACATACATACATACATACATACATACATACATACATACATACATACATACATACATACATACATACCATACATACATACATACATACTACATACATACATACATACATACACCCATACATACATACATACATACATATATACATACACATACATACATACATACCATAACCATAACATACATACCATACATACAACATACTACTACATACATACATACATACATACATACATATACATACCATAACATACATACATACATACATACATCATACATCATACATACATACATACATACATACTACATACATACATATACATACATACATACATACATACATACATACATACATACATAACATACATACATACATACATACATACATATACATACCCACATACATACATACATACATACATACCATACATACCACCATACATACATACTCATACATACATACTACCTACATACATACATACATACATACACTAATTACTACCAACTAATACATACATACATACGTACCTATACTAATATACACCTCTCATACATATACTTAAACATACCTATACATACATACATACTACATAACTATACATACTGATAACCATTATACCATTACATTATACCTACATTAACCCTACTACTATTATACCTTAATTATACCACCTTACCTGTACCATTATACCTTAATTATACCACCTTACCCACACTATTATACCTTAATTATACCACCTTACCCACACTATTATACCTTAATTATACCACCTTACCTGTACCATTATACCTTAATTATACCACCTTACCTGTACCATTATACCTTAATTATACCACCTTACCTGTACCATTATACCTTAATTATACCACCTTACCCACACTATTATACCTTAATTATACCACCTTACCTGTACTATTATACCTTAATTATACCACCTTACCTGTACTATTATACCTTAATTATACCACCTTACCTGTACCATTATACCTTAATTATACCACCTTACCTGTACCATTATACCTTAATTATACCACCTTACCCACACTATTATACCTTAATTATACCACCTTACCTGTACTATTATACCTTAATTATACCACCTTACCTGTACCATTACACCTTAATTATACCACCTTACCCACACTATTATACCTTAATTATACCACCTTACCCACACTATTATACCTTAATTATACCACCTTACCTGTACTATTATACCTTAATTATACCACCTTACCTGTACCATTATACCTTAATTATACCACCTTACCTGTACCATTATACCTTAATTATACCACCTTACCTGTACCATTATACCTTAATTATACCACCTTACCCACACTATTATACCTTAATTATACCACCTTACCTGTACCATTACACCTTAATTATACCACCTTACCTGTACCATTATACCTTAATTATACCACCTTACCCACACTATTATACCTTAATTATACCACCTTACCTGTACCATTACACCTTAATTATACCACCTTACCTGTACCATTATACCTTAATTATACCACCTTACCCACACTATTATACCTTAATTATACCACCTTACCTGTACCATTATACCTTAATTATACCACCTTACCCACACTATTATACCTTAATTATACCACCTTACCTGTACCATTACACCTTAATTATACCACCTTACCCACACTATTATACCTTAATTATACCACCTTACCTGTACCATTATACCTTAATTATACCACCTTACCTGTACCATTACACCTTAATTATACCACCTTACCCACACTATTATACCTTAATTATACCACCTTACCTGTACCATTATACCTTAATTATACCACCTTACCTGTACCATTATACCTTAATTATACCACCTTACCTGTACCATTACACCTTAATTATACCACCTTACCACACTATTATACCTTAATTATACACCTTACCTGTACCATTATACCTTAATTATACCACCTTACCTGTACTATTACACCTTAATTATACCACCTTACCTGTACCATTACACCTTAATTATACCACCTTACCCACACTATTATACCTTAATTATACCACCTTACCCACACTATTATACCTTAATTATACCACCTTACCCACACTATTATACCTTAATTATACCACCTTACCCACACTATTATACCTTAATTATACACCTTACCTGTACATTATACCTAATTATACCACCTTACCTGTACTATTATACCTTAATTATACCACCTTACCTGTACCATACACCTTAATTATACACCTTACCCACACTATTACACCTTAATTATACCACCTTACTGTACCATTATACCTTAATTATACCACCTTACCTGTACCATTATACCTAATTATACCACCTTACCCACACTATTACACCATTAATACCACCTTACCTGTACCATTATACCTTAATTATACCACCTTACCTGTACCATTACACTTAATTAACCACCTATACCCACATATTACACTTAATTATCCCACCTTACCTGTACCATTATACCTTAATTATACCACCTTACCTGTACCATTATACCTTAATTATACCACCTTACCTGTACCATTATACCTTAATTATACCACCTTACCCACACTATTACACCTTAATTATACCACCTTACCTGTACCATTATACCTTAATTATACCACCTTACCTGTACCATTACACCTTAATTATACCACCTTACCCACACTATTACACCTTAATTATACCACCTTACCTGTACCATTATACCTTAATTATACCACCTTACCTGTACCATTATACCTTAATTATACCACCTTACCTGTACTATTATACCTTAATTATACCACCTTACCCTCACTATTATACCTTAATTATACCACCTTACCCACACTATTATACCTTAATTATACCACCTTACCCTCACTATTATACCTTAATTATACCACCTTACCTGTACCATTATACGATTATAGATATACAATTACGATGGATGCCTTAAGATTAATACCCTCAACAAGCCTTGCAAACATTCCCTTACCCTCCAGTTCAACCCTTGAGGCCCAGAACTCCATTGTACTCTGGGAATACCATGATACGATTTTTGTGAATATAAGCAAGATTTTATAGATATGACCTGTTTAGTATCCTTATCCACTAACTAATTGAGTATATTAAGCTACTTTTCGTAATTTCATGGCTAACAACAGACGATTTCATGTATTAATGGAAAGATCTGGGCGTGAAAGGGTTAATTAAAACCTTTACAGAAAAAAAAAAAAAGCATTCTGAAAACTTACTGCCTTAATTTATCCACCTTTTAAGCCATTACTGTAATTAATAACTGTTTAAATAAATATAAAAGCTAAATAAAAAACTTCATTCCCCCCAAAAGAAAACCTTAATCTCCTTTTCCAACCTACAGCTTAAGTAACCCCTTCACACACAGAGTTTTCCTTCGCTATAAGGAATCGTATATGTTGTCGAGCCATAAAGTTAAGACAAGTCACTTAATATACCAAATTAGTTAGTCGACAAGGGTATTAAACAGGTCATATCTATAAAATATTGCTTATATTCATTAAAATCATCTAATGGTGGTCAAATTACAATAGCAATTACGT
>JACEEZ010002020.1:240739-255739 GCA_016584305.1 Chionoecetes opilio | reverse complement strand
AGGAGGGAGGAGGAGGAGGAGGGAGATGAGGGAGGGGGGACAGTATAGGAGGGAGAGGGAGAGAAGGAGGAAGAGGAGGAGGCGGGGGAGGGGACAGTAGGAGGGAGAGGGAGATCAGGAGGAGGAGGGTCGGTGATGAGAGGAAGGGGAGGATAGGATAGCAGGGAAGGAAGGGGTGAGGGAGATCGTAGGAGGAGGAGGAACAGGGGAGAATAGGAGGGTAGAGAGAGAGAGAGAGAGGAGAGAGAGAGAGAGAGAGAGAGAGAGAGAGAGAGAGAGAGAGAGAGCTGTGATTTGTTGGAGGAGGGGAGTAAATGGAGACAGGTCAAGGTGTAGGCAGCCCGGAGCCTCACAATTGGGTGTTGGGGTCAATTTGTGGCGGGTGATGGCTTCCTCGCGACGCCCGGGGGGAGGAGGGGGAGGGGGGAGGGGAGAGAAGACGCCCCTCTTGCCCCCCCTGCTCCCTGTCCCCAGCCGCCGCCCCCTCTCCCCGCCCCCTGTCACCAGTCCTACAGGCTATACTGACGGTGCTGTGGCAGGAGAAGGAGAAAGAGAGATTGTTGTCATTGTCTTAGGATTAATTTTCTTGTATTTTGTCATGTTTGATTTTTTTTTTTCTCTCTCTCTCTCTCTCTCTCTCTCTCCTCTCTCTCTCTCTCTCTCTCTCTCTCTCCTCTCTCTCTCTCTCTCTCTCTCTCTCTCTCTCTCTCTCTCTCTCTCTCTCTCTCTCTCTCTCTCTCTCTCTCTCTCTCTCTCATAATTCTCTTGTACATTTACTCTTATTAGACAACTAGTATAGAGGCTTTCTATCTAAAACGTGTTCTCACCATAGAAACCAAGTGTGTTTATTAGGTGTTGATTATTTAGCTTATCCATTTCGTAGTCTATATCCATTTTCGTATCCATCTATTTATCTATTTCGTATCTATTTATCTACGGTAGGTTTTTAAAAATCTATTTTGTATCTATTTATCGTCTTTTTTTATCTATTGCGTATCTATTAATCGTCTTTTTTTTTTTAAGTATTGCGTATATATTTATCGTATTTTTATCTATTGCGTATATATTTATCTAGTTTTTTTTTTATTGTACATCTTTGGCACTACATAGCAAGGGCGTAGCCAGAGGGGGGGGCCAATGGGGCCATGCCCCCCCCCCCCCAATTCAACACGTCTACTTTAGGAGTGTAGGTATAGTTTCATCAATTTTACTATATTGAATATCATGCAAAGAACCAATAAATGACCCCCCATAGGGCTCAATATGCCCCCAATTAAGTCATATCTTCAAAAAATTCTCTGGGGAGTTTACAGCGCCTCCCAGACCCCCAGCTGATAAGCACCCACCCCTCAACCATCATTGGGAGGTGGCACCCCCAATTATTTTTCCTGGCTACGCCCTTGCTACATAGCACATAGAGAAAAAAAGTTAGATCGTGTAGTGTCATCAGAACATATTACTAGTAACTATTATATTACTTATTACTTTCCTCCAGTTTCATGCAGTTAACAAGACGAGGGAATTACCTTGTTAAGACTTAAGAGTTTTTATGACTAGAAAAATCTTCCATTTAACATCACAGACAGTCATTGCTTCGAAGTCTTACATAAGAATCATTTATTTTTTTCCATACTGCATCTAATTTTTTTGCATTCATCCTATAGAATGTTTGTATTTCTCTTATCTCATTTTACTTCATGTCGCCTTCTTGGCAAATAAGGAAGTTGGAACACGTGTTTGTATTGCCTCAAGTATAATTGAAGCAAACAAGGCCCTTGACTTGGCCACTGAACTAATTAGGAAAATAAAAAAGAGAATTAGCTAGTAAAATAAAAAGGGAGTTAGCTAGAATAATTAAAAGAGAAAAAATACCTAGAATATCTATGTATGCACACAGCATGAACAGTGTGGTCAGGGATTTATTATGAAGAATGAAGCAGCAAGGGAAGTAAGTTGTTGGTCAGTTAGTAGTGTAGTGGTGTTAGTAGTCAGTGGTGGTGGTGGTGGTGGTGGTGTGTGTAGCAATGGTGGTGGTGGTGGCAGACAGAGGAGGACTGGCTACCCTAAACCTGCCCGGGACAGACACCTACCCACCCTATCTTGCAAACTTTAGCCAGGACAAAAAGGTACTACCCCGGAATAAGAAAATATTACATTGATTCCATCTCAACTAGGAAAAAAGAAAAATGTTGCATGAACGGTATTCAAAGCAAAGAATATATTATATTACTTGTATACAAACATATACAAACACACTATGTTTCCATAGTTCTTGTATGAAAGTGCGTTGTCACAGTCTGAAAAGCTACTGAAGCAATAAGTCTAGATTCACGCAATAAGCCCACTCATTCACCAAACATTTTACAAAACATTTCAATTCTAACCACCAAACTGGACTTGGACATCATCACAGCTGCTGAGGATCCCGCCACACAATCCACTGGACTATAAAGAAGATTGACTCTATGAGAAGAACTATATGAGAAGAGATTGAAACTATTAAAGTGACACTCGCTCCAGAGGCGTAGAGTGAGGGATGATCTGATAGAAGTTTTTAAGTGGATCAAGGGATTATCACAATATAGGCAATGTAGGAAAAGTTCTTAGGGCTAGTAAGCAGGGGAGAACAAGAAGTAACGGATTCAAGCTGGAAAAGCGTAGATTTAAAAAGGAAATTGGGAGAAACTGGTTCACAAATAGGGTGGTGAATGATTGGAATGGAGGAAGTCGTCAGGTGGTCAATGGGGAGTCTATTGGGGTCTTTAAAAGGAGTCTGGATAAATTCATGGATGGGGAAGAGAGGTGGATGTAGGTAGAGTTAAGTAACAGGAACTACCTCGTGTAGGTCTCACGGCCTCTTGTAGCTTCCTTATTTTCTTATGTTTCTTATGTTCTTATGTGTGTGTGTGTGTGTGTGTGTGTGTTGTCAAAAAAATATTTCTATCATTCATTTTATCAAAGTCTCGTATTTCCCCTTCTTTCATTTACTTCGTTATTCATTGATTGCCTCAAGTATAATTGAAACAAACAAGGTCCTTTTCTTAACCACTGTTTTATGTATGTGTTATTTTTTTTTATCATTCATTCTATCAAAGTCTCGTATTTCCACTTCTTTCATTTACTTTATTATCTTCAATATTATTTTACTTAATTAGTATCTTTGGAAAATTTATGTTCAGACTGGCGAATAAAAGAACCAGCAGTTATATGGACGGTAGAGGTCGCTGTGTGGGGGGGGGGGGGGGGGGGACGAAGCAGTAACGACGTGATTCGGGGGTTCGAGGAATGTTTCTTAAGTTCATAGTTGTTATTACTCGTAAAAAGTGACGTTGTGTATAAGGAATGAGATAAGATAAACACTATAAAATGTATTATAAGTAATCACGACTAACATTGAGGACTATATAGGTTGAAGAAGTTGGGAATTTAAGTGTGTAAATCAAGTAGACGAAAGGATTAATAGAAGATGTACTTAAGCGATTCGAAGCATCGGTCACAAGAAGAGGAAGAGGAAGGGGTTGGAGCTGCCCTGTCATAGTCGTCCATCATTGTTGCCTTGCTATCCACGCCCAACAGGTCCCCACGCTGCTCTCCACCCCTGGTCTCCGCCCCTGGTCCCTCTTCTCCCCTCCCTGCGAGTTCCGTCCCCGCGGCAGGAGGCAAGGAGTCAGGGAGGGCACCGCGGCTGTGATGAAGTGGACAAAGGTGGTGAAGAATGTGGATCAGATAATCAGATTGCTCCACACAGAAGATCTTCACATGGATGGCGAGGTATGTCTTTTGGGGATGTGATTTTTTTTATTTTATATATATATATATATATATATATATATATATATAATAATAATATATATATATACGAGGGACTGGCCAAGGGCAAAAAAAGAAAATAACGGTAAATATCTAGTTTCAACCAATGCTCCCTATTGACCAATACTCTCGGCATAATTGGAGGGGGAGGCTGCGCCCCCCCAGACCCCAATGCTAGTTAACTAAACATACCTGGGCATTGACTACGTAACCTAACCTCATTGGGGGGGGTTTCAACCCCTCAGTCCCCCCTTGTATTATTTTTCATTTCGGACGGCTGTTACAGGGGTTAGAAATACTCCTTATGATAAGGAAACGTTCAGGATACTTAAAACCATCGATCGTGTTTGGTACCTACACTTATACCGAAAATAACAAAAAGCCCGCTGCTAGCTGTGGATAAAGGAAAAAGGAAAATACCAAAACGCAACATAAACGATCAGCAGAACAACGCGGCGTGATGTTTGCAGCGGCACGCAGAACAATGGTGTGTGACCTGGTAGCCTTGTCATGACCACCCTGTATACTGACCTGCTGCAAACCATTACCTACGATTACCTTGAGTGTGCTTGCCTAATGGCCGTGATATGACCCAACACACACACACAGTTATCATGCGGTACTATTATGTACTATGATTTACTACATCCTCAAGATAATCAATCCTCATGCATTTTATTGTGTGCACTTATCCAATCTGAGTATTTTAATGGTTGTACTTTGTCGACAAATTGAGAAATAAGGTATTTATGCAGGTTCGACTCAGTTCAGTTCAGTTGTGGGTCGGGAGTCAGACCTTTTTCAATGGCACTCCCTGACGTGTTTCTTCTTGCTGTCTGGGTCTTTAGTTAGTTGTCTTCTCTTATTCTATATTTAAGTTTCTTTCTCTTTCTCCTTATTTTCTCTGGTCATCCAAAAACTGTTGATTGTTCTTTTTGCTTCTCACTTCAATCGGGGAATCTATTATTTTTGTTTTTTGCCATTTTAACGCGAAACCATTAGTTCTAGAGGAAACATTAAAAGGGAAATAAATGTCAAGCTTGATGTTCTATCTGATTTAATGATCGGTATCTCAAAATACTTCTTACTTTTCGAAAATAAGTTTTTTTTTCATAACTTTTAAAACATTTGTCATTTTTACAGTTGATTACAACCAGATTTTATTTTGCTGCAGCTCAAATGAAAGTCCTTGATCGAACTTATGTTCATTACTCAATACATTTGGAAATACTTTGGAACTCATCCTTCCGGCTTTGACTGAAATGAACTACCGCACTGTATTGTATGCTTATTGTACTTCACATCTGTAAAGGTTCCAGCGTGCGCTCAGCCTTGGTTAACCCACACGGCCGCTATGAAATATGAGGTGCCTCAAAAAATGTCCAGTTCGGTTAGGTTAGGTATACTTTGTGGTTAAGGTTAGGTTAGGTTAGGTTAGGTATACTTTGTGGTTAAGGTTAGGTTAGGTTAGGTATACTTTGTGGTTAAGGTTAGGTATACTTTGTGGTTAAGGTTAGGTTAGGTTAGGTATACTTTGTGGTTAAGGTTAGGTTAGGTATACTTTGTGGTTAAGGTTAGGTTAGGTTAGATTTTTACATATAGTGACTTTGATGATTTTTTGGGGAGCCATAAATCACTTAGATTTGCTTCCCCCACCCAAAAACCCCGTATTCCCGCCAGTTCCCCAGGCTTGTTGGCTATAGGGGGAAGAAAAAAAAGATAGGGGTGAAGGACTTCTTCCAAAGTTTTACCCCCATTTTTCATTCAATCTGAATTAATATTAATTTATAGCTGAATATGTATTCTTAAATTATAATGCGGAAAATACAACTTTGGCATAACGTCATACTAGGCAAGGGATGCTGTATGAGAAGTTCATACTGGAGGTGCCATCAGTAGCTAATTATAATTGGTCGCTTTATGAAAAATGGGTAATAGCCGTAAAGAGTTTGGGAAGCTCTGAAGCAGGGTTCCCAAGTGGTCAATGTCACGTAATAAATACCTTGGGGGTCAAAAGGGGTCGATGATTGCCAGAAAATTAAAATTACCAATTAAATATTTATTTTGTAATATTTCTGATATTATTGTAGTTACCTATGGTTTTTTTTCTTACTTGTAGTAGCAGTAGTACTAGTAGTGTAAGTAGTATGGTTTGTCAACCATATAACCATTAGCAGGGTGAGGCCAGTTGAATGAGTTTGTGAGACAAATCTTACCTTTTCACCACAGACCACAGTTCCTAAGGAAGGTCTACTTTGAACAAAATAGTACGTAGTAGCAACTGTATTTATTTAATTTTTATTTATTAATGTAATCGTAATAAATGCTTGGGGGTCGATAATTCAAACAGTGATTCCCTGAAAGTTTGGGAACCTCTGCTCTGAAGGTAGCTTACATTTGTACTACATTAGAATGCACATATTTTTTGTTTTCAACTGTTCCTTAGAAAATTGCTCCTAGTTTGGAATCTTATATAGCAAGAATAAGTAAATGTATCATATACTGTATCAAAACAATGGCACTTGCCAGGGGCGTATTTAGGATCTTGAAACATTGGGGGCTGAGCCCAGCCAAGAGATCTTAAATTTTTTACATGATAATTTTCAATTTATTTATGAGTATAATGAATATAAGATGTGAGACACTGTGCTGTAACAAAAGGCTCCCGTAACTTGCTTAGGATAACTTTCGAAACAAGAAATTGAAATAAAATTAAGACAATCTGAGTTGGGGTTTAACTTCGTTATTATTTTTATTTTCATCAGTAGGAGTAAAACCCTAAGACAAAGAGAGCTTTGGCGTGATGAAGCAGTCATATAGATTGTATATTCCCAATGCTTTGTTCAGTACTGAAATCTGACCAACCTCGGTCTTATAATTATTATTATTATTATTTTTTTTTAATCACAAAGGACTGGCCAAGGATAGACAAAAATGCACTTCGAAAAAATGCATTTCGAGAAAATGCACTTTGAAAAAAATGCACTTCGAAAAAGAATGCACTTCGAAAAACATGCCTTCGAAAAAGAATGCACTTCTGTTAACTGTCTTGTTCATCCGATATTCTCTTCTTCCCCTCTCCAAAAGGTCTTTTGGTGTCTCCTCGGTCATGCACTCCTCATCTCCACTGTTCTCTTCTCTTGTACCCGTCAGGGTGGCTCGGTTGGTAGAGCTGCGGGCTCGCGTGTAGCGTCCCTGAATTCGGTCAGCGGTTCGAGCCCACCAAGTTCGTCCTGGCGTGGTGGCGCTTTGTATAGTCAATAACCTTGTAGTTGGTACTTGCAGTGTCTAGATAGGATCAAAGTATCTTATCTTATCTCTCCTCCTGTTCTCTCCACCTCTCTCATGTCCTGCTCATAAAAAGGATGCCATCAGCTTACGCTATGTAACATCAGACCAAATATCTTGTTTTTTTATTATAATTCTGTGTTGGCCCCAGTCAGAGCTTATCTTATTTTTGTGAGAAAAAATATAAAAAAAAAAAAATATATAAAAAAAAGGATTTGAGATCCGGGGCTATTCATAAAACATTGGGGGCTACTGGTACTAGTAGCAAGTACCCCGGGCACTTGCTTTCAAGCAAGTGATTCTGTGGCACCCAAGTTTTTTTCAATGAATATCTTTATTTCCGCACTTCCATCACCCAACTCAAAATTGGCAAAAAAGCCCGTTGTTGCTAATCACTCTTTGGCTAGAGACCAATGTTCAACACGGCTGCTAATAGCTGGACTTTAACCTGCATATCTTAGCTCTACATATCAATGGATGTATACTTATATGTGTGGTGTATCCCTATATCTGAGTATCAACATTTACAGGTGTGTCTGTTGTAACCCAGGATGAGGCTGAAGCACACACTGGTGAAGCTGTGACGAGGCTGAGGACAATGTGAAGCTATGGAAACTGACCCAACTTGTATAATCAGGCAAGTCACACACGAGGTATCAGTGAACCTTGGATGGAGGAATGAAAGGGTGCAGTTTATTTATTAAGTTATTTATTTATTATTTTTTTCCATTGATACCCATTGTCTGATATCAATTTTTTTTTTTTTTTTCCTTTGGTGAGCCTATAGCAGCTGTAGGCTTTATCTCCGTGAATATTCCGATTCCTTGTAGGGTTCTTGGTTCCTGTAGGCCTTGTAGATTCTTATGTGAGGACTGATGGTTGACCCTTGTCCGTGTAGGATCTTTAGTGACGCCGGTGATGATTAGAGGCTCAAGCCGCTCCCCTGGTGTCCTCCGCTGCAAATAAGAACATAAGAACATTAGGAAGCTACAAGAGGCTGGAAGACCTACACGTGGTAGTTCCTATTACTTAACACTACCTACATCCACCTTTCATCCCCATCCATTAAATTATCTAGCCTCCTTTTAAAGCTCCCTATTGAATATTGACTATCAAGAGCAATGATGTGATGAGGGTGAAAAGTTCAGCACATAAGGGATGATTGTCATGGCAGGCAGAAGTGGATGTGCTTGGATGCATTTCAGTGAAGGAGTGGTGACAAGTGATGAGAATGGGAATCCATGCAGGAGAGGTGTAAGGGGGGAGGAGTGTGGCCAGGATTAGAGGGTTATGGCAGGCCGCAGAAGTGTAATTATTGTGAAAATAATTAATGACTGCAGTTAATAGGAAAGGTTCAAGGAAGGTCATCTATCCACTATTATTAGATGAGTGAGAATAGAGAAGGGTTAGTTAGCATTTTCATTTAAAAAGTCAACAAAAAGCTCTTTCTTAAAACCAAATAAATTACTGAACTGAAGGTTAACTTGACTTAATCTTTCCGAGTACTGCAGCCTAGACTGAGCTGAAGAACAATGGGACATTATAATTATGAAGGTTAAATATTGCCCAAAGAATAAATGGCAAAAGTTGATTGCTTGAAACCTGCAAAACAAGAGGCTAAAATGTGCTAAGACAAGTAGGGACACGACAGCTGAGAAATAAGACAAAAATATATTATATGAAACAATAGTCATGTATGCTGTGGCTGGCCAGCCCGTTGAAAATGTTTTAATCAACACATCTAAATACAGTAAATCCTCGCTTTTACGGACCTCTATACAGGGAGGTCCCGTTATACGGCATATCGGTAAGAGAAAAATGATATAGATGTGTAAATTAGGGTCCATTTGCAATATAGAGAATCGAAAATTCATGATACGACATTAAAACTGGAGTCGAGTAATTTACACTTAAAATGCGGGGCCTTAACTCCGGCATGGACAAGGGGATCGGTTGACCCAGTGAGGTCACCACTAGCAGACTGTGAACTTGAAGTCATATGGCGTCCATGACAATTAGGTAATTAGCATTCAAGTGCGGCTCATACAATTGGAAGTCACGCGTCACCACTCCTGAGGCTGACAAGAAGGGTTAAGCAATTTGACGCTTCCTACCTTCTAGCTTGCCTACCTGATATCTGAACTAGATTTTTTTTTCCCTTTTTTTAATATCACCCTATTCGGATCCTTGCATTACTCGGACCACTCCTTGGCCCAATTAGTCCGGATATGAGAGGTTTTACTGTATAAACTTCTGTTGCGGCCATAACCTTTGGAGTTCTTGGGAGTAAAGTAAAGGTAAAGATGGGGGCGTACGCTATGCTGCGCGTGGCCGTGGTGCTCATCTCCGTGGCATTAGCCCTTTGACCCTGTGGTGGGTGACAACCAATTATCCCGGGACACAGGGCTAGTGTGACACCGGGTTACCACAGTTACCTTCCCCAGGTTTCCCCAGGTACCCATTTATCAACCTGAAAGGAAGGATGAACAGCTGGGTGGGCTGCGCGCCGACTGCCCTGGCCCGGATTCGAACCAGGGCCTGCAGATTCGTAGCCAGGCACGCTAGCCACTACACCACGGAGGCGACAAAGATAGGGTAAGGACAGTATAATGGAAACTTCTGCAGCAGCTATAACCTTAAGAGTTCTTCTTGAGAGTGGGCATCTGATGTAGATGGAATAGTCTCAATGACATTATTTAAAATATTTTTTTAAGCACATAATTGCTACATACTACCAATTACTCCTACTAATAATTATAACACATTATCAGTGCTGGTATCTGTAGGTTAATCAATGCCCTTTGTTCCCCTTATGCCCAGATCTTTAACTTTGATATATAAAAAATTTTGTTGTGAGCCATAAAATTACGAATAACCTAATACAGGAGAACCTCGTTTATCCGGCACCCACGGGGGGGAGCGCATGCCGGATAACTCATTTTGCCGTTGTTTTGAGGCTGCCGTTGTTTTAAATGCCGGTTAAACGAGGTTCTCCTGTATACCATATTATTTAGTGGACAAGGATACTGAATGGGTTGTATCTATAAAACATTGCTTATATTCATGAAAATAGTCTGATGGTTGCCAAATTACAATGAAAATTACGTTCTGGGCCTCAAGGGGTTGGTGTAAGAGTGGCCTCAGCCCGTCCATGGTGTGCTGGTTATATTTAAGGCTACAAACCTGCTTCACTCATCGCAACAGATTCACCAACCCACTTATTGTGTAGCACTAAAAACAAGTACAGGCCACCGTGTTCGGTGCCACCCCCGTCTTTCTGGAGAAGGCCTCGGGTATGAAAAAAGTTCCACTATTGTGTTTCCTACTCATAAACCGCCCATTGTTTACACACACACACACTAGCTAGCAACACTAACTAGGGTTGCAGCCTGCATTTGAACTAGGGACTAGGAAAATCTCAGATGCTTGATATTAGTGTTTAGTATAAAGTCTACTGTCAATAACATATAGTCGCCACTGCACTACTTGTCGCCAGGCGCCATATATTACTAATTTTAGCATCACTACAGACTTTTATGTGGCACTGAAGAGGCATGCACAGTAGTTTATATATGTATACGTATATGTACTTGTCTTCAGTGGCCTATAAAAGTCTGTAGTGATGCTAAAATTTGTAATATATGGCGCCTGGTGATATTAGTGCAGTGGCGACTATAGTGTTGTTGACGGTACATGTTGTAACGTTAATCTTTAGGATGTGAACACTGAAAAATTATTTCTTGCCTTGCCCCACAGATCTGAGATACACAAGGACAGACCAAGTTCTTCCATGTATTGGGGAACCCAACCCTCGCCAATCCTGCTCTCCATTGGGTCACGCGGCCTGGTGGTGGAGGCGCCAACAAGCACGGCAGCAAAACCGTGGCCTCAGAGATCCCGGCCTGGGTCTTGAGTTGATGACGTCACAAGAGAAGGCGGGTTTTCAGGTTTTCAGAGCATTGAAATGTTGTACTCTTACCTGATGTTACCAAGCTGCCAGATGATATTTAGGATTAGTGAGCCTACCATCGTGGAGACATTGGTGCATATCCTGTAGGCAGTGATGCTCACCCGTCAAGGAGCCAGTTTGCAGTAGTATTACTTTCTGGCCATTTTGACCATGGCCATTTTGACCACCTACTTTTTTCCTTATCGTTACATACCAAAAGAGTGCCGATTTCGGAACAGTAATTGAACATTCAATACAAGCAAAACTAATGGAGTTACAGAGTTTAAGCAAAAAAAGTGAGAAAATGTTTATACACAATTTTACTTAACCTTAAATTAATTTATCTTAATTTTACTAATTTTTGTTATGCATGTTACTTGCACTTTTGTTATGCAGCAATGTATCATGAACACGATGGTAGGCTCAGTTTTCCTACATATGTGGTAGCTTGGTAATATCGGGTAAGAGTAAAACATTTCAATGCACTGAAAACCTGTAAATCAGCCTACTCTTGTGACGGCTTCAACTCCAGACCCGGGCCGTCTCTCGGAGGCCACAGCAACACCCCCACCCACCCTGCCTGAGCCTCGGCGCCCCCTCCATTCCCTGCCTGGCGTGGAGGGGCCGCCTTCCCTGCCACTCAGGCACTGGCTGTCTCGCTGGCTAATGGTGTGTTGCGCTGAGAGTTCGAGAGACTCTCCACTTTGATATTTTGCTTTTTTTTTTTTTTTTTTTTAATTCAATTTTTTTTGCAGATGATTTAGTTATTAAATCATACAAAAATAACTGCTTTTTAAATAGTTAGTTACACGTATCATGGCTGGTTAACGTTTGTAATAAATAATTGATAAAATATACAGCATAACATTTATTCTCCCTGTATCCTGGTGGGACTATATGTATAGAAATTCTAGTGATATGTAGAAGATTTGGTGTGACTAAAGGGAAATTGTGAAGCTCAATGCCCTGAAATGATTAGGACATCTGCAGAAGATGCATGTGTACAAGAATGCTGGAAGTGTGAGGATGACACCAGGGGTTGAATGGTCTTCAAAGATGTGAGAGCGAGGTGCAACGGAGAGACTAATGCCGCGGCCGCCCACTCGAGGCAGAGACTAAAGTGTAGACCAATAGTAGTTCATATTCAACACTTCTCTATCAGGAGTCTGTGCCACCAATGTCATCCCGTAATGCTACTTACTTTATGCATACACAAGAAGTTTGATGGTGAAAGGGAACCCAATTAAGCTCCAATAGTTCTGGCTGATGGAGAGTTCATAGTACCATGATAACGATTGGAGTTTATCCTGGTTCCCTTTTACATCTGTGCATACATAAAGTGGTGGCATTGGTGGTTTGGATTCCAGATGAAGAAGTGTTGAATATGAATAACTATTACCGTCAATAACACTAATGTCGCCATGCATTTTAGCATCACTACTAATTTGTGTGTGCCACTGAAGACAGGTACATCATATAAACTACTGTGCATGCCTCTTTAGTGACATACAAGTCTGTAGTGATGCTAAAATTTGTAATATATGGCGCCTGGCGACTAGTGTTGTTGACGGTAGTTTACAAAATTTCCTCAGATCTTCCTGAACCCCTTCACGCCCAGATCTTTCCTCTGCTATATAAAATCGTCTGTTAGCCATAAAACTACGAAAAGTAATTGAATATACCAAATTAGCTCGTGGACAAGGATACTAAACAGGTCATATCTATAAAATATTGCTTATATTCACTAAACATCATCTAATGGTACCCAAATTACAATGGAAATTACGTTTTGGGTCTCAAGGGGTCAGCCACGATAGAAGTGTCTCCATTTGCACCTGTCCCTGCACCTCATACTCACATCTTCTAATACTATCAAATACATACTCTGCACCCCAGCCTCCCATTAAACTTAAGGTCATTCTCTTATCCTTCCAACATCCATTATACACATCCATCTTCCTCAGGTCCAAACCATTTCAGAGTAGTGATGTGGAGGACTTGTAGGGGGAGGTGGACAGTTGGCAGGGTTAGGTTGTGGAGGACTTGTAGGGGGAGGTGGACAGTTGCAGGGTTAGGTTGTGGAGGACTTGTAGGGGGAGGTGGACAGTTGGCAGGGTTAGGATGTGGAGGACTTGTAGGGGGAGGTGGACAGTTGCCAGGGTTAGGATGTGGAGGACTTGTAGGGGGAGGTGGACAGTTGCCAGGGATAGGTTGTGGAGGACTTGTAGGGGGAGGTGGACAGGTGCCAGGGTTAGGTTGTGGAGGACTTGTAGGGGGAGGTGGACAGGTGCCAGGGATAGGGTGTGGAGGATTGGCAGAGGCAGTCTTTGGGCGGGTGGAAGTAGTGTGGAGGACGGTGTTAACAATACAGACTAGTTTCTGATTCTACTGTCTTTCACCACTTCCACCAACCAGTCCACAGTTCACTCAACACTCCCTTTAAGTCATACCAAATCTTCCATACACATCTCATTACTCGCCATCTATCCTGTTCATATCTACACTGAAGAGGTCATTTACTGTCATGCAAGCACTGGGTGAGAGAGAGAGGTACAGATGTAAAAGTTAATGTAACGGTCGTAACCAGAATGACAAAGGCCAATAGTTACATAAGACTGGTTAAAAAGCTAATAAGACTGGTTAAAAAGCTAATAAGACTGGTTAAAAAGCTAATAAGACTGGTTAAAAAGCTAATAAGACTGGTTAAAAAGCTAGTCATCAGGGTTACTGGTAAAGGCACAACGCAAAGGATAAACTAAATATGCCTATAGTCTAGTTTTTTTATTATGGTCAAAATGCACTAAGGAAGCCACGCCCCCTGCCTCCCCTTCTATTCTACGGGGCAGCTGATTGGTGCATTCCTCGTATCACTACCAATCACAATATCTTCAGTACTTAACAGCGGCGTGACCACTGGACAGAGCAATCTTCACTACAAAGGGATTTTTTATTTTGTCACCCTCTGTAGTGAAGATTGCTCTGTCCAGTGGTCACGCGCTGTTAAGTAGTGAAGATATTGTGATTGGTAGTGATGATACGAGGAATGCACCAATCAGCTGCCCCGTAGAATAGAAGGGGAGGCAGGGGGCGTGGCTTCCTTACTGCATTTTGACCATAATAAAAAAAATAGACTATAGTAATTTAAACCTGTATGTTATCTGCTTCCCTCCTGGTGGTTAGTCAGTCATTGTTTAAGTAGGAAAACCTTTGACAAGCTCTCATTTCATAAGAACACAAGAAAATAAGGAAGCTGGGAGACCTACACGTGGTAGTTCCTGTTACTTAACACTACCTACATCCACCTTTCGTCCCTATCCATGAATTTATCCAGCTTCCTTTTAAAACTCCCTATTGACTCCGCACTAACTAACTGATGACTGAGTCCATTCCAATCATTTACCACCCTATTTGTGAACCAGTTTCTCCTATTACTTTTAAATTTACATTATTCCAGTTTGAATCTGTTACTTCTTGTTCTACCCTGGTTACAAGTAGAAATGGCTTTGATAAACTCTCCTTTCCGCTATCAAGTAAACAGACCACAATAGTCTACCTTTTGATACATATGTGTAGGCTGCTCCATCAATGCAGAAGTGTGTAACATCCACTTCTCCAGTTGCTGCTATTGTGGTGAAGGAAGAGACGTCCTGCCACATCAACACACTGGGCGATGCGATGCCGAACACAACACAACGGCGGGACACACTGGCCTGGAGAGGGGGATATAGGTTAGCCAAGATGTGTCACTCACTAGAAATCGTCTGCCATATATAAATATTCGAATCACTATTATCATTGATTACAACGAATATTACACCCTCTTGTAATAATTGTTGTCATCAATGATAATAGTGATACGAATATTTATATATGGCAGACGATGTGACTGACAGATGTATGCACTCATAACTGAAGCTCCTGTTTGCCAATGAGTGTGCTGCCTCTTGTGGAAT
>JACEEZ010002020.1:220739-235739 GCA_016584305.1 Chionoecetes opilio | reverse complement strand
TATGTGAACAACTGAACATCTAGGTCAAATATTTCTGCTTTCATTGCTTCGTTGGCATGAAGAAACAAACATAGGAAAATAGCATTTTTTGTGGTTACGTTTTCCAAGCGAGCTAGCTAAACCTGTGGTGTACGTGTAGGAAGGGTGCGGGGATTGCATAGGCCTACACATATATGAAGTACACGGAGGTGAACAGAGCTGCAAACATGCGTGCGTGCAAACGGAGATTATCACTGCGAGAATGGCCACGTCATGCATGTTCTTTCGACTCGCACCCACTCTATCAGCGCTCGCAGGGCTCAGCTCATGCATCATCACCGTAGAGCTAGTCAGGCAGTATCTATAGACAGTACAACGCTGTTTGGCGCGCCGTGAATTGAAACAGCCATGATTTTTCTCCGTGTATGATAATAAATTCCGACCTTCCCCACGCCGCGATGCACTTTTTAACCCTGGTCTCGACCTGGTCTCGAGCCAAACTCCGAGACCAGAAGCTTCGAGACCAAGATCAAGACCAAGACCACATCAAACGAGACCAAGACCAAGACCACGACCACATCAAACTGGTCTCGAGACCAAGACCAGTCTCGAGACCTACAACACTGGGTGGAGGATGTGGTGGGGTGGTAGGGGGAGGTTAGGATTGTGGTGGGTGGTAGGGGGAGGTGGATGATGTCAGGTTGGAGGGCCGGTTGTGCCTCACCCCGGGGTCCCGTCACAGTCACTCACCCAGGAAGGCGTTGGCACTGTCCCCCACGAGCCAGGCCGTCAGCTGGAGGCCTGACGAGGGGTCCACCACGTCCACCAACACCCGGATGAAGGGGCTGACGGTGGCGGCGTGGCGGTGCGACTCCCCACCTGTTAATAAAGGCAACAAAATACATAGCCAATAATAATGATGGAAATAACAATGACATCAACAAATAGCCAATAATAATGATGGAAATGACAATAACATCAACAAATAGCTAATAATAATGATGGAAATGACAATAACATCAACAAATAGCTAATAATAATGATGGAAATGACAATGACATCAACAAATAGCTAATAATAATGATGGAAATGACAATGACATCAACAAATAGCTAATAATAATGATGGAAATGACAATAACATCAACAAATAGCTAATAATAATGATGGAAATGACAATAACATCAACAAATAGCTAATAATAATGATGGAAATGACAATGACATCATCAAATAGCTAATAATAATGATGGAAATGACAATGACATCAACAAATAGCTGATAATAATGATGGAAATGACAATAACATCAACAAATAGCTAATAATAATGATGGAAATAACAATAACATCATCAAATAGCTAATAATAATGATGGAAATGACAATAACATCAACAAATAGCTAATAATAATGATGGAAATAACAATAACATCATCAAATAGCTAATAATAATGATGGAAATGACAATGACATCATCAAATAGCTAATAATAATGATGGAAATGACAATGACATCATCAAATAGCTAATAATAATGATGGAAATGACAATGACATCAACAAATAGCTGATAATAATGATGGAAATGACAATAACATCAACAAATAGCTAATAATAATGATGGAAATGACAATAACATCAACAAATAGCTAATAATAATGATGGAAATGACAATGACATCATCAAATAGCTAATAATAATGATGGAAATGACAATGACATCATCAAATAGCTACTCACGAAAAACAAAGAAAAAAATAGGAACAAAGGCAAGGTCTAATATAACAATTTAAATGAACCTAGATGTATATTTTTCATTTCTGTTTTCAGCGCCTTCATGCCCAGATCTTTCCATTAACCCCTTGAGGCCCAGAACGTCATTTCCATGGTCATTTGGCTACCATTAGACGATTTGTAGTGACTATAAGCAATATTTTATAGATATGACCCGTTTAGTATCCTTGTCCACTAACTAATTTGGTTTATTTAGTTACTTTTCGTTATTTTATGGCTAACAGATGATTTGTTATAGCCCAGGAAAGATCTGGGCGTGAAGGGGTTAATATATAAAATTGTCTGTTGTTAGCCATGAAATTTTGAAAAGTAACAGAATATACCAAATTAGTTAGTGGACAAGGGTAATAAACAGGTCATATCTTTAAAATATTGCTTATAGTCACTAAAATCGTCTTATGGTATACCCAAAGTAGACTGCAAATTACGTTCTGGGCCTCAAGGGGTTAACATGTTCGATATTCAAGTCCACACGATGAGACTCCTGCTCGTATTCGTAGTCACATACCATGATTGCTCGTGGTAAATGCTATGATTTTGTTCCATTTCTACTCAGTCAAAATGATTCACTTGTTCTTGTAGCTGCCATGGCAAGTACTAGAACAATCATACAGTACTCCTATTGCAATCACAACAGAGCTGGCATGACATATTGATTTAATTAGGACAAGACAAAAAGTGAACAATGACCACGTACAATGATGATATGTGACTACGAATACGGGCATCCACCTCCCGGCCATCTGGTGGTAAGGCAATGAACAGTTGATGGAAACTTAACATAAGAACATAAAGAAGCTACAAGAGGCTGGGAGACCTACACGTGGTAGTTCCTGTTACTTAATACTCTCCACCCACCTTACATTCCCATCCATGAAAGTGTCTAGCCTCCTTTTAAAGCTCATGTAAATCGTAAATGTATAAATCAATCAACACGCCCATCAATTTAACCCCTTCACGCCCAGATCTTTCTTATACTATAAAAATTTGTCTGTTGTTAGCTATAAAAATACGAAAAGTAACTTAATATGCCAGATTAGTTAGTCGATAAGGATACTAAGCAGGTCATATCGATTACATATTGCTTATACACTATTCACAAAAAATTGTCTAATGGTACCCAAATTACAATGGAAATTACGTTCTGGGTCTCAAGGGGTTAAATGAACCTATATGTATATTTTTCATTTCTATATAACATGTTCCATATTAAAGTCCACGATTCTACGACTGTTGTCATTACAAAATTTATTGCTTCAGGTCCATAAAAGTCTTGGCTCAATGGACCGCGGCTTGTGTATGATTAACTTTATGTATGTTATGTTAAGCCTCATAAAACATCAATCCATCAATCAATTAATGAACAGTTGATGGACACTCTCCCTCAATATAATCTTCTAACTTTATGAAAACTTAGTACATTTTTATAGTATTGCTCAAATCACTACGTCTTCTGTGCAAGCTATGTAATTACAGTAAATCCTCATTATTAGCGAGGGATACGTTCCAACCCCCATCGCTAAGTCATGAATTTCGGCACTTCTTGACGCCTTCCTAAAATGACGTTTCTATATATTTTTTTTTTTTTTAATATTTTTTTTACATCTATGCCTATAGCGCCTGTAGGCAGTGACCTCCAGGGGTGGGATGGCAGGCCCTGGAGGTTTTTACTTGAGGGCTGTGATGGTTGGCCCTCGCCCGTGGTGGCACAGGCAGGATTCTTATAGTGACGCCTGTGATTAGAGGCTCATGCCGCCCCCCTGTGTCCTCCGATGCACTCGCAATCCAAGGCAGAGTTATGGGCAGCATGTGGGTGTTCTTAGGCCAATCGACGGTGCAGAAAGGTTTTAAGTGGATTTATGGGTCTCACTCGGGTTCGAACTCGGGTCTTCGAGAACACCACCCGGTGATGACGCTAACCACTCTGCTACCGCCTCCCCGAATGGTTTCACAAATGTTTTATCCCCGAGGTCAAGCAGTACCCGAGTCATCAGGAACTAGAACTTTCTTAATTCTGCTTTTGTTAGATAATGCTCCCGGTCACCCAGATGCACAGCATTTAGAAACTAAAGGAATTGAAATACTGTGCCTGCCTCCAAATACCACTTCCCTTATCCAACCTAGGGATCAAGGTGTAATCCGTGCATTTAAAGCCTTGTACACTCGGCGGAGCATTTTAAGATTTTTAACATTTTTGGGATTAACTCGTTAATTAGTTAAGTCGGCAATTATGAGGTCGCTAATTTTGAGGGTTTACTGTATATCATATGAAATGTAGACTTTGTAGACTTTCAACCCTTCACTCAGCTTATGGCTAAAGAGATAAATGACGTGGTACAAGTCCTTACCAGTGTTGTGAGTCCTGGCGTGGTGGATGCAGTGCTTGCACTCCACCACGTCCAGAGAGTTGAGGGCGAGGGGCGCGTGGTTGTGGTGCAGGCTGGCGGTGGAGTAGCCGACGCCACACCTGGCACACAGCCCCCACACCCACTGGTGCAGGCACACACACCCTTCAGCTGGGGGGGAAAAGATATATTGAAGCGTTGATTTAAAAAGGAAATAGGGAAAAAATGGTTCACAAATAGGGAGGTAAATGATTGGAATGGACTCAGTCGTAGGGTAGTTAGTGTAGAGTCAGTAGGGAGTTTTAAAAGGAGGCTGGATAATTTAGTGGATGGGGATGAAAGGTGGATATAGGTAGTGTTAAGTAACAGGAACTACCACGTGTAGGTCTCATGGCCTCTTGTAGCTTCCTTATTTTCTTATATATCTATCTATCTATATACATACACATGAAATTGGAGGTTAGTGTCTGGTCAATCATGTGTACATATTAAGTACATTTGTCACTTTCTCACTGCCATCAATTTGAAAATTCTGCAACTAGCGTGAAGGATGCATTGGAACACAATGGTTGCTCGACTGCTGCCGTCATCTTGGAGTACAGAGCGCTGTGCCTTGGCGCCTCATTACATGTCCTGAGGTTGGTGAGGCGAGGAACGTGCCAAGCCATGTCAGATATCAATGTGTGATAAAGGTCTCAAACTGTAATGCACATCTTGCAATCAGACCTTTTTTTTTACCATTGTAATTGCTCTACAGCCTTTCACCGATCTCCTTTCATGCTCATAAGAACATAAGGAAGCTACAAGAGGCCGTGAGACCATCACGAACTTCACATCACATCACATGGTAGTTCCTGTTACTTAACACTACCTACATCCACTTTTCATCCCCATCCATAAATTATCCAGCCTCCTTTTAAAGCTCCCTATTGACTCCGCACTAACCACCTGACGACTGAGTCCATTCCAATCATTCACCACCCTATTTGTGAACCAGTTTTCCCTATTTCCTTTTTTAATTTACGCTTTTCCAGCTTGAATCCGTTACTTCTGTTCTACCCTGGTTAATAGCCGTAAGAACTTTTCCTACCTCTCCTTTATTAAATCCCTTTATCCACTTAAAAATTTCTATTAGATCGCCCCTTACTCTGCATCTCTCGAGTGAGTGTAAATTTAATAGCTTCAATCTCTTCTCATAACTACAGAATGGCCTTGGCCTAACCGTCACCTGTGCAGGCCGGACAAAGGCTGTTGGCGACGGGCCGGAAGTTTGTGATGGCGGCCCTGACACAGTGCATCTCCCCAATCTTCCCGTCGACGAGGAAAGTCTCCAGGCTGGTCTCCTTGGCCTCCCCCGCCACCTCTGCAAACACAGCACAGACGGAACGCTTTCAAGGGAAGGGAACGACAAAAAAGAAGGGAACAACAAAAAAGAAGGGAACAACAAAAAAGAAGGGAAGAACAACAAAAAAGAAGGGAAGAACTACAAAAAAGAAGGGAAGAACAACAAAAAAGAAGGGAAGAACAACAAAAAAGAAGGAAGAACAAAAAAGAAGGGAAGAACACAAAAAAGAAGGGAAGAACTAACAAAAAGAAGGGAAGAACAAAAAAGAAGGGAACAACACAAAAAAGAAGGGAACAACACAAAAAAGAAGGGAACAACAACAAAAAAGAAGGGAAAACAACAAAAAAGAAGGGAAGAACAACAAAAAAGAAGGAACAAACTACAAAAAAGGAAGAACAAAAAGAAGGAAGAACAACAAAAAAGAAGGGAAGAACAACAAAAAAGAGGAAGAACCAAAAGGGAAAGAACACAAAAAAGAGGGAAGAACAACAAAAAAGAAGGGAAGAACAAAAAAGAAGGGAAGAACAACAAAAAAGAAGGGAAAACACAAAGAGGGAAGACAAAAAGAAGGGAAACAACAAAAAAGAAGGGAACAAAAAGAAGGGAAAACAACAAAAAAGAAGGGAAGAGAACAACAAAAAAGAAGGAGAACAACAAAAGGGAAACACAAAAAAGAAGGGAAGAACAAAAAAAGAAGGTAGAACACAAAAAAAAGAAGGGAACAACAACAAAAAAGAAGGGAAGAAGAACTACAAAAAAGAAGGAAACAAAAAGAGGAAGAAAAAAAAGAAGGAAAACAAAAAGAGGAACAACAAAAAAGAAGGGAAAGAAGGAAAAAACAACAAAAAAAGAAGGGAAAGAACAAAAAGAAGGGAACAACAACAAAAAAGAAGGGAAGAACAAAAAAGAAGGGAAAACAACAAAAAAGAAGGGAAAGAAGGAACAACAAAAAAGAAGGGAAGAACAACAAAAAGAAGGGAACAACAACAAAAAAGAAGGGAAGAAAACAAAAAAAAAGAAGGGAAAAAAACTACAAAAAAGAAGGGAACAACAAAAAAAAAGAAGGGAAGAACAACAAAAAAGAAGGAAGAACACAAAAAAAGGGAACAAAACAAAAAAAGAAGGGAAGAAACAACAAAAAAGAAGGAAGAACAAAAAGAAGACAACAACAAAAAGAAGGGAAAACACAAAAAAGAAGGGAACAACAACAAAAGAAGGGAAAACAACAAAAAAGAAGGGAAGAAACAACAAAAAAAGGAAGAACAACAAAAAAGAAGGGGAAAACAACAAAAAAGAAGGGAAGAACACAAAAAGAAGGGAAAACAAAAAAGAAGAAGAACTACAAAAAAGAAGGGAACAACAAAAAGAAGGGAACACACAAAAAAGAAGGGAAGAACTACAAAAAAGAAGGAAGAACACAAAAAAGAAGGGAAGAACAACAAAAAAGAAGGGAAGAACAACAAAAAAGAAGGGAAGAACTACAAAAAAGAGGGAACAACAAAAAAAAGAGGGAACAACTACAAAAAAGAAGGGAAGAACAACAAAAAAGAAGGGAAGAACAACAAAAAAGAAGGGAAGAACAACAAAAAAGAAGGGAAGAACAACAAAAAAGAAGGGAAGAACAAAAAAGAAGAGAAGAACAACAAAAAAGAAGGGAAGAACAACAAAAAAGAAGGGAAGAACAACAAAAAAGAAGGGAAGAACAACAAAAAAGAAGGGAAGAACTACAAAAAAGAAGGGAACAACAAAAAAGAAGGGAACAACAAAAAAGAAGGGAACAACAACAAAAAAGAAGGGAAGAACAACAAAAAAGGGAAGAACAAAAAAGAAGGGAAGAACAACAAAAAAGAAGGGAAGAACAACAAAAAAGAAGGGAAGAACTACAAAAAAGAAGGGAACAACAAAAAAGAAGGGAAGAACTACAAAAAAGAAGGGAAGAACAAAAAAGGGAAGAACAACAAAAAAGAAGGGAAGAACTACAAAAAAGAAGGGAACAACAACAAAAAAGAAGGGAAGAACTACAAAAAAGAAGGGAACAACAACAAAAAAGAAGGGAAGAACAACAAAAAAGAAGGGAAGAACTACAAAAAAGGGAACAACAACAAAAAAGAAGGGAAGAACAACAAAAAAGAAGGGAAGAACTACAAAAAAGAAGGGAACAACAACAAAAAAGAAGGGAAGAACTACAAAAAAGAATGGAAGGGAACAAAAAAGAAGGGAAGAACTACAAAAAAGAAGGGAAGAACAATAAAAAAGAAGGGAAGAACTACAAAAAAGAAGGGAAGAACTACAAAAAAGGGAACAACAAAAAAGAAGGGAATAACAACAAAAAAGAAGGGAAGAACAACAAAAAAGGGAAAAACTACAAAAAAGAAGGGAACAACAACAAAAAAGAAGGGAAGAACTACAAAAAAGGGAAGAACTACAAAAAAGGGAACAACAAAAAAGAAGGGAATAACAACAAAAAAGAAGGGAAGAACAACAAAAAAGGGAAAAACTACAAAAAAGAAGGGAACAACAACAAAAAAGAAGGGAAGAACTACAAAAAAGGGAAGAACAACAAAAAAGAAGGGAAGAACAAAAAAGGGAACAACAAAAAAGAAGGGAAGAACTACAAAAAAGAAGGGAAGAACAACAAAAAAGAAGGGAAGAACAACAAAAAAGAAGGGAAGAACTACAAAAAAGACTTCAAAATATTACACCATTAAGAAAAATTAGACAAAGGGAAAGTGATTGTATGAATATAATGGAAGCCAGTCAATGGAAGCCAGTCAATGGAAGCCAGTCAATGGAAGCCAGTCAATGGAAGCCAGTCAATGGAAGCCAGTCAATGGAAGACAGTCAATGGAAGACAGTCAATGGAAGCCAGTCAATGGAAGCCAGTCAATGGAAGCCAGTCAATGGAAGACAGTCAATGGAAGACAGTCAATGGAAGCCTGTCAGTGGAAGACAGTCAATGGAAGCCAGTCAATGGAAGACAGTCAATGGAAGCCAGTCAATGGAAGACAGTCAATGGAAGACAGTCAATGGAAGACAGTCAATGGAAGACAGTCAATGGAAGACAGTCAATGGAAGACAGTCAATGGAAGCCAGTCAATGGAAGCCAGTCAATGGAAACCAGTCAATGGAAGACAGTCAATGGAAGACAGTCAATGGAAGACAGTCAATGGAAGAGTCAATGGAAGACAGTCAATGGAAGCCAGTCAATGGAAGCCAGTCAATGGAAGCCAGTCAATGGAAGCCAGTCAATGGAAGCCAGTCAATGGAAGCCAGTCAATGGAAGCCAGTCAATGGAAGCCAGTCAATGGAAGCCAGTCAATGGAAGCCAGTCAATGGAAGCCAGTCAATGGAAGCCAGTCAATGGAAGCCAGTCAATGGAAGAGTCAATGTAAGACAGTCAATGGAAGACAGTCAATGGAAGACAGTCAATGGAAGCCAGTCAATGGAAGACAGTCAATGGAAGAGTCAATGTAAGCCAGTCAATGTAAGCCAGTCAATGTAAGACAGTCAATGGAAGACAGTCAATGGAAGACAGTCAATGGAAGACAAGCACACCACAGATGGAAGGCAGTTGCAATGGAAGGGAACAGCAAAAAATACTTCAGAATATTACACCATTAAGAAAAATTAGAAGAAAAAAGTGATTGTATGAATAAAATGAAAGAAATAAATCCTACTTCAAAATATTACACCATTAAGAAAAATTGGACTAAGAAAATTGATTGCATGAATAAATATGAAAGAAAAAAAAAAACCTTCAAAATATTACACCCTTAATAACAATTAAGACAAAGGAAAGTGAGTGTAGGAATAAAATGATACAAGAAATAAACGAGGATGGCAACTCAATTGATGATGATGATGATGATGATGATGTGATGATGATGATGAAGATGATGAAGATGATGATAATGATGGTGATAATGATGATGATGATGATAATAAAGATGATGATGTTATGATGATGATGGTGATGATGATGATAATAAAGATGATGATGTTATGATGATGATGGTGATGATGATGATGATAATGATGGTGAAGATGATGATGATGTTATGATTATGATTATGATGATGATAATGATGGTGATGGTGAAGATGATGAAGATGATGAAGATGTTATGATGATATGATGATGGTGATGATGATGATGATGATGATGATGATGATGCTGATGATGATGCTGATGCTGATGCTGATGCTGACCCTCACCAGTGTGGAAGTGGGGGTGTTCGAGGTGGCCCTGGGTCTGGCTGTCAGGTGGGAGGTCGTTGGCGCGGCGAGACAGCCTGTTCCTGCCACCCTTGACCTGAAGAATAGTCAAGGGCCATGCATTCACAATTAACCCCTTGAGGCACAGAGCGTAATTTCCATTGTAATTTGGCTACCATTAGACAATTTTTAGATAATATAAGCAGTATTTTATAGGTATGAGATATGACCTGTTTAGTATCCTTGTCCACTAACTAATGTGGTATATTAACCCTTTAACGTACAAATGACATCTTTGAGGGTCATCCGGTACGTGTAGGCCATACGTACACATGACGTCTTTGAGGGTCATCCGGTACGTGTAGGCCATACGTACACATGACGTCTTTGAGCGTCATCCGGTCATGTAGGCCATACGTACACATGACGTCTTTGAGGGTCATCCGGTACGTGTAGGCCATACGTACACATGACGTCTTTGAGGGTCATCCGGTACGTGTAGGCCATACGTACACATGACGTCTTTGAGGGTCATCCGGTACGTGTAGGCCATACGTACACATGACGTCTTTGAGCGTCATCCGGTCATGTAGGCCATACGTACACATGACGTCTTTGAGCGTCATCCGGTCATGTAGGCCATACGTACACATGACGTCTTTGAGCGTCATCCGGTCATGTAGGCCATACGTACACATGACGTCTTTGAGCGTCATCCGGTCATGTAGGCCATACGTACACATGACGTCTTTGAGGGTCATCCGGTACGTGTAGGCCATACGTACACATGACGTCTTTGAGCGTCATCCAAAAATAATATTTTAAAATATTTATTAAAAATATTAAAAAGCGCGCAGTTGACGTGATGAGATTCACTTGACCGTTGGAGCGAATTACAATATATTATATTAAAATATATTTTGTATAATATATTGTATAATATTATATTACAAAATATTTAAATTAAAATTATTAAAACAAAAAACTTTACGCTATCTTTCACTTCGTTGTATGGCTTTATTTTTGAGCGAATTACAATATATTATACTTCATTGGAAAGGAAATTTATTCAGCTATGTCATGGAATGTAGAAAAATCTTCTATGATGATAAGTTGATTTTTGGCATATTATTTTTTGCCGCAAGGTTATTATTTTTTTTTTTCATTTCTAACTCGAGGTTTTGTAAGTTATTTTCACGCTAGCGTATTTTTTGAACATTGTATGATAGTATAGGAAATGATCTTAGCTTAAAAACGAAACATAATTGAACTCGATACCTTTGATAGTTTAGTTTCTAGACGCGGTGGAAGTACAACTTTTTTTCCCGCGCGTGACATTTCGGGTGACAATGGGTTTACGCGGGACAACAAAAAGTGAATGACAGTGGTGACGTGAAAGGGTTAAGTTAGTTTTCGTAATTTTATGGCTAAGAACTGACTATTTTATATGGCAAAGAAAAATCTGGGCTTGAAGGGGTTAAATGGCTAATCAGCATGGGATTATATATTCTCCGTACAGAGTGAGTAACCAGCCAACCAGCAGAGGAAAGTAGTTCATAGTGTGCTAGAGGAAGCTGGTTGATGTGTGGAGATCCTGTTATCAGTACAGTTGTGGTTTGCTAAATGTTGTTGTCAGTTTGTTTCAATAAAAGTTAACCCCTTGAGGCCCAGAACGTAATTTCCATTGTAATTTGGCTACCATAATGTTTTATAGATATGACCTGTTTAGTATCCTTGTCGCCTAACTATTTTGGTATATCCAGTTACCTTTCGTAATTTTATGGCTAACAACCGACAATCTTATACAGCAAAGGAAAGATCTGGGCGTGAAGGGGTTACTATTACTATAATATATAGTTTTGTCAATAAACCAACTAACTCACTCCACGTGTCTTACCTTCAGTACTTCCCGAATGTCCTCCAGAACCACTGACACGGGGGAGCATACAATGACCTCCATGGGGGAGTCTGGGGAGCTGAGGGGTCTGGGGTGCCTGGTGGGGGTCTTGGGGGAGGCAGGGTGGGGGGTTTGCTTTGAGGTGGGGGGTTGGGGGGAGGAGGGAGGGATAGGTTTTTTGGAAGGGGAAGCCAGGGGTGAGGAGGGGTGGATGGTCTGTCTAGAAGTGGATGGCAGGGGGGATGAGGGTTTAGGTTTTTTAGAAGGGGAAGGCAGGGGGGAGGAGGGATGTCTGGGAATGGAGGGTCGTGGAGACAGGTTGTGTTTTGAGGTGTGGGGTTGTGGGGAAGGATGGGGTTGTTGTTTTGAGGTGGAGGGTTGTGGGGAGGAGTGGTTGGGGAAGCCTGAGGTGCCTGGGTCTAACCGTCGCCTCTTGCTGACGGGCGCCTCTCTGTCCAGTGGGAGTCTGGTGCAGGGCAGAACAAATGACATCTGGTTACTTATGAGCAGAGCTGGGCAGTATTTAAATAATTTGTATTTAAATACTCATAATATAAAAATGTAAATACTTTTTTATCAGTTAATTTGGCCATAAACCCGCCCAACTATCTGGCAACCCTGATGTTACAGTGAACCAGTGTTTCCATTTTCAAGGAAATTTCCTCATTTTAAGGAAATTTAGGTCTGAGAATGTATCTTATGTAAATGAATGATGTGCAAACTATTATTGGTATTTTGTTTGGTTGTGCGATTCAAGTCCCCAACAGTGCTTCATGTACTGAGCAGGAGGTGAGGGGGGCGGGGCCAAGGAGAGGCCAGGCAGTTCACCCCGGGCATGCCAGCAGTCCTGTCCTCCTGTTCACTTGTGTTCTGCTTTAGAAGTAAAACCATGGAAATTGTCAAGATCTTTTACTTGACCTACAGAGAAGGAAATTTCTAAGGAAACCCAAAATCAAAGGAAATCCTAAGAAATTCCATTTTTTTCGGATATGTTAAAATTTGTGTGCATTTAAAAAGTATTTACAAATGTATTTAAATACAATTAATGTATTTAGTATTTAAATACATTCGTAAAACGTATTTAGTATTTGGAAATTAAATACATTTCTCCCATGTATTTAGTATTTAGTATTTAATTTAGTAATTTAATTCCATGTTTCTAGTGCCCAGCTCTGGTTATGAGTCATGTGAACAGAGGAGCTCATTCAGAACACTTACAGCCAAATTCCCAACATCCGACCTCCAAACATCAGACTTGTCCAAACAACCGATTTTTTTCACCACCACATTGTGTCTTGTTTTGGCCATTTATTTTACTTAGTTTTTTTAGTTTTTAGAAAACATTGATTTGTGGCTTTATTTATGCATGAATTTTACTTTCGCGTATACCACTGGATCGGCCTTCAAGAGCTGCATCTTTTATGTTCTATACCATTTTGTCCTTACGTTTATGGTTACTGTGATATCCGAACATCCGACTATGCCAATTATCCGACCTACCTTCGGTCCCCCCAAGGTCGGATAATTAATACTCAGCTGTACTAAGCCTTGGATGATGTGTTGCTGTGCACAGAGTAATAACACATTAACCCTTCACACCCAAATAATACATTTTACATTAATTTAATCATAATTAGAGCGTAATTTCCATGGTAATCTGGGTACCACTAGACAATGTTTAGGGAATATAAGCAATATTTTATGGATATGACCTGTTTAGTATCCTTGTCCACTAACTAATTTGGTATATTCAGTTACTTGTAATTTTATGGCTCAACAACAACAAGACAATTTTTTAGATCAAAGGAAAGATCTGGGCGTGAAGGGGTTAAAAAAGGTGGTGGTAGTGTGCCGCCCGTACTGCTTTGTGCCGTGACAGCCACTTCACCGCTCTCACTCTTCTGTCGTCGTGATGTTATTCTGAAGGGGATGCCGAAGGGGACGCCGAAGGGGATGCCGAAGGGGACGCCGAAGGGGATGCCGAAGGGGGAGCTGCAGCCCTCATGACTAGATGGAGGCTGGCACAGGGAACTAATGCAACATTCCACAGGGCTACACTGGGACACAGCACTACTATAAAAATCCAGCCTGCGCCACCAACAGGCAGAGGGCCAGCCATCACGACCCTCCAGAATGTGCAGGGCCAGCCATCACGACCCTCCAGAATGTGCAGGGCCAGCCACCACGACCCTCCAGAATGTGCAGGGCCAACCACCACGACCCTCCAGAATGTGCAGGGCCAACCACCACGACCCTCCAGAATGTGCAGGGCCAACCACCACGACCCTCCAGAATGTGCAGGGCCAACCACCACGACCCTCCAGAATGTGCAGGGCCAACCACCACGACCCTCCAGAATGTGCAGGGCCAGCCACCACGACCCTCCAGAATGTGCAGGGCCAACCACCACGACCCTCCAGAATGTGCAGGGCCAACCACCACGACCCTCCAGAATGTGCAGGGCCAACCACCACGACCCTCCAGAATGTGCAGGGCCAACCACCACGACCCTCCAGAATGTGCAGGGCCAACCACCACGACCCTCCAGAATGTGCAGGGCCAACCACCACGACCCTCCAGAATGTGCAGGGCCAACCACCACGACCCTCCAGAATGTGCAGGGCCAACCACCACGACCCTCCAGAATGTGCAGGGCCAACCACCACGACCTCCAGAATGTGCAGGGCCAACCACCACGACCCTCCAGAATGTGCAGGGCCAACCACCACGACCCTCCAGAATGTGCAGGGCCAACCACCACGACCCTCCAGAATGTGCAGGGCCAACCACCACGACCCTCCAGAATGTGCAGGGCCAACCACCACGACCCTCCAGAATGTGCAGGGCCAACCACCACGACCCTCCAGAATGTGCAGGGCCAACCACCACGACCCTCCAGAATGTGCAGGGCCAACCACCACGACCCTCCAGAATGTGCAGGGCCAACCACCACGACCCTCCAGAATGTGCAGGGCCAACCACCACGACCCTCCAGAATGTGCAGGGCCAACCACCACGACCCTCCAGAATGTGCAGGGCCAACCACCACGACCCTCCAGAATGTGCAGGGCCAACCACCACGACCCTCCAGAATGTGCAGGGCCAACCACCACGACCCTCCAGAATGTGCAGGGCCAACCACCACGACCCTCCAGACTGTGCAGGGCCAACCACCACGACCCTCCAGAATGTGCAGGGCCAACCACCACGACCCTCCAGAATGTGCAGGGCCAGCCACCACGACCCTCCAGAATGTGCAGGGCCAACCACCACGACCCTCCAGAATGTGCAGGGCCAACCACCACGACCCTCCAGAATGTGCAGGGCCAACCACCACGACCCTCCAGAATGTGCAGGGCCAACCACCACGACCCTCCAGAATGTGCAGGGCCAACCACCACGACCCTCCAGAATGTGCAGGGCCAACCACC
>JACEEZ010002020.1:215739-218239 GCA_016584305.1 Chionoecetes opilio | reverse complement strand
GGTGGGTGGGTGGGTGGGTGGGTGGGTGGGTGTGTGTGTGTGTGTGTGTGTGTGTGTGTGTGTGTGTGTGTGTGTGTGCGTGCGTGCGTGCGTGCGTGCGTGCGTGGGTGGGTGGGTGGGTGGGTGGGTGAGTGGGTGGGTGGGTGGGTGGGTGGGTGGGTGGGTGGGTGGGTGGGTGGGTGGGTGTGGGTGGGTGGGTGGGTGGGTGGGTGTGTGTGTGTGTGTGTGTGTGTGTGTGTGTGTGTGTGTGTGTGTGTGTGTGTGTGTGTGTGTGTGTGTGTGTGTGTGCGTGTGTGTGGATGACATCTCCCCCTCCCCAGCCACTCACCTGCCACTCCCTCCCTGTCTTAAGATGACTTCATCAAAGGAGTCATCGGGAATGTTGAGGTCGGGGGAGGGGGGCACAGGACTGTCTCCCCCTAGTAGCCTGTCCAGGGAAGCAAACATTAGTAAACACACAGATCAGGGAGACGGAATTTCTTCATGCATGACTGACTAATTATATCACATACCAGTGTCCCCTTCTCCACAGCCACACAAAGAGCTGCAAACATAGTACAGGTTGAAGTTCCCAAACTCGGCAACCTCGGGACCAGCGCCGAGCCGAGTAATGGAATTTTCCGACTTTTAGAACGTAGATATATTAAGGGGGAAAAAAGCCATCCAACTTCTTCAAAAGGTCAATTTTCTCAGAAATAGTTAACACATTGTTCTTCCTTTTCTTTTCACTTCCACCAGTAGGTGTTCCTGGACGTTTGGGAGCCATAATACCAATAACAGACCTGTAGAAGTACACAAAATAACAGTGTACACAACTCTACAGTCACAACACCACTGAACAATAACAACAAACAAATCGGTGGGAGAAACCCAGCGGCCTAGTGTGGTGGCACCTAGCGGCCGACCCGGCAACTACGCGCCGGGTTTTGGGTGTCCTGCCGGGTTTTGGAAAATCCGGAACCATAGCCGAGTTTTGGGTGTTGCCGAGTCTTGGGATGCCGAGTTTGGGAACTTCAACCTGTACAGCCAAATTCCCAACATCTGACCTCCAAACATCCGACTTGTCCAAACAACCGACTTTTTTCACCACCACATTGTGTCTTGTTTTGGCCATTTATTTTACTGAAGTTTTTTTTAGTTCTTAGAAAACATTGATTTGTGGCTTTATTTATGCATGACTTTTACTTTCGCGTATACCACTGGATCGGCCTTCAAGAGCTGCATCTTTTATGTTATATACCATTTTGTCCTTACGTTTATGGTTACTGTGATATCCGAACATCCGACTATTCCAATTATCCAACCTACCTTCGGTCCCCCCAAGGTCGGATAATTAATACTTAGCTGTAGTAGGAGTCAGACTGTTGTGGCAATGGATGGAGACAGTTGGGAGCGTCTCACCGTCTAACCTCGTAAGACATTATGGGAAAATCTGACGTTAAACAGAAAGATGATGATGATGATGAAGGCTAGGATGGGAGGGTGGGATGGAAGGGATGGATGGAAGGGATGGAGAGATGGGATGGAAGGGATGGAAGGGATGAAAGGTAGGAATAAAAGGGAAGGAGGGATGGGATGGAAGGAAGGGAGGAATGGTAGGAGGGATGGAAGGGAAGGGAGGGATAGGAGGGTAGGAGGGATGGTATGGAGGGTAGGAGGGATGGAAGGTAGGGTGGGATGGTAGGAGGGATGGGAGGGAGGGATGGGAGGGAGGGATGGGATGGAAGGAAGGGATGGGATGGAAGGGAGGGTTGGATAGAAGGTTGGGATGGCAGGGAGGGATGGATGGAAGATAGGGATGGGATGGAAGGATGGAAGAGAAGGGAGGAGTTGTAGTTGTGTCTGCGTCCTTTTTTTTCTCCCTCCCAATTGCTTGCTCTCTACAGGGGCCTCACCCGCCCATGTATGGAGTATGTCTCACATGTTTGGGGAGGATCCACTCATACAGCTCTCCTAAACAGGGTTGAGTCAAAAGCTTTTCGTCTCATCAACTTCTCTCCTCTGACTGACTGTCTTCAATCTTTAAATCACCGCCGCAATGTTGCTTCTCTTGCTCTCTTCTACCGTTATTTTCATGCTCACTGCTCTTCTGAACTTGCTAACTGCATGCCTCCCCCACTCCCGCGGCCTCGATGCACAAGACTTTCTACTCATTCTCATCCCTATTCTGTCCATCTTCCTAATGCAAGAGTTAATCAGTATCTTTACTCTTTCATCCCTTTCACTGATAAACTCTGGAACTCTCTTCCTGTTTCTATTTTTCCACTTTCCTATGACTTAAATCTTTTCAAAAGAAAAGTAACAAGACACCTCCCGAACTAAATTGGCCTACCCCTCTGTTTTTATTGTATTCTCTTACTGTCTTCTTTATAGGGACTGGCAACTAAGCGGGCTTTGTGTTACCCATTTTTGTTGTGCCCTTGGCCAGTTCCCTGTGATGTAAAAAAAAAAAAAAGAAGAAGGAAGGGAAGGGAGGGATGGAAGGTTAGGGAAGGAAGGG
>JACEEZ010002020.1:88239-210739 GCA_016584305.1 Chionoecetes opilio | reverse complement strand
TGGAACTCTCTTCCTGTTTCTATTTTTCCACTTTCCTACGACTTAAATCTTTTCAAGAGAAGAGTAACAAGACACCTCCCGAACTAAATTGGCTCACCCCTCTTTTTTATTTTATTCTCTTACTGTCTTCTTTATAGGGACTGGCGACTAAGCGGGCTTTGTGTTACCCATTTTTGTTGTGCCCTTGGCCAGTTCCTTGTGATGTTAAAAAAAAAAAAAAAAAAAAAAAAAAAAAAAAAAAAAAATCCTATGGGTAAATGAATGACTAATGTCATGCTCGCGGATTTACGATACTCGCGGGTGTCTCTGTTCCCTAACCCCCGCGAGCATGAAGGGTTTATTGTAGTAGCAACAGTAGTAGTAGTGGAGACATACTTCCTGAGTGGTGGCAGTGCGGGGTGGTCCTCTCCCAACACCTGCACCGCCGTGTCCCAGTCTGGACAGATCAGCTTGCGGCGACCGTTGGGCACCACAGAACAGTCCACATTGGCCAGCTGGAGGAAGGTGCCGGGCTGGGGGGACGGCGGGAGCTTTAAGGTACGCATGGTAAAGACGCAGCCTTATAGTACAGTCAAACCTCGATATAACGGACTAAAGGGGGGGAGGAGTGGTCCGTTAAAGCCGATTGTCCGTTATAGCGAAGGTATTTTCCCAAGGGTGGAAATATATATGGAAAAAAAACGGAAAAAATGTGAAATAAATGAGAAATAATCACAAACACAACCAGACCATGTAGCTAGTCAAGTTCAAGCTCTAGTGAATGGTAAACAAATTACTACGAGCCAGATTCAGCCGTGGCTTCCAAAGGTATTGCTTATTATCATGACTAATACTCATTATTATATGTTATATGGTTGTGAAGTGCAGTGTACACATGTCACTATTTAGGTCAGTGTAGCACTGCGTGTCATCTTATATAAGGGTGACTTAGGGTGTTGAGGTGACAGGGAGACGTAGCAGCGGCCACGCCATAACACTAATAGTCACTATTTTAAACAATACACACCTTCTACGTGTACCACTAAATCACTAGCAACACAGGCTCCTTTCTTATAATATTGTATCGTAATATGTGATACATCAAAACTCCTTAAAACCCAAGCATTCCAAAGTAAAATGAGAAAATAATACAATTATGTTGAGTTGACAATTAGAGCGGCGATAAGCGGTCTAATATGTAAAAAAAAAAATTAAAAAAATAGTCACGCAAATGGAGTCCGTTATATCCGAAGTCCGTTACATGGAGGTCCGTTATATCGAGGTTTGACTGTATATCTATTTCGGTAGCTTTGGTGTTAACACGATAATTGTTCACTGTTTTTTTGGTAAATTTCCAGATGAACACCGAACTTCCTCTGTCTCTGTATCTATATTTACCTGGTTTTTCTTTAAATTGATGCACACTCCTTGCAACCATCACCTCCTCTTCCAGTGTCCATTCCAGGCATCTTTACCTCTGTGGGCAAAGCTGTGTATGTGTTTTGACATTTTTATTGTCACGTTGGTCACTTTAAACAGCGAGGTAACACATTAAGGCCACATAATGCATGAATTTACACCTGTTGGGCACAAAGAGGGGTGTGGCGAAGGTTTGAGTCCTCGCCCACAAACAAAAAAGAAGAAAAAAGGTATTATTCCAGATGAACACCAAATTCACTTTGGTGGACGAAACTATTTTTTTCTGGTGAGTTTTGATGCGTTTTGAATGAATCTGCTAACCCTTTTTGTCGCAAATCACTTTTTTGTGTGTGATTTGCAACAAAAATGACAAAAAAACAAATTGAACCTAACCAAACCTATACCTAAGATAACCTAACCTTTACTTTTACCTAACCTAACCTTTACCTTTACCTAACTAAAAAAATAAAATTAAAAAATAATGATTTGCGACCGAAACGGTTAGCAGATTAATTCAAAACACATCAAAACTCACCAGAAAAAAATAGTTTCGTCCACCAAAGTGAATTCGGTGTTCATCTGGAATACCTTTTTTCTTCTTTTTTGTTTGTGGGCGAGGACTCAAACCTTCGCCACACCCCTCTTTGTGCCCAACAGGTGTAAATTCATGCATTATGTGGCCTTAATGTGTTACCTCGCTGTTTAAAGTGACCAACGTGACAATAAAAATGTCAAAACACATACACAGCTTTGCCCACAGAGGTAAAGATGCCTGGAATGGACACTGGAAGAGGAGGTGATGGTTGCAAGGAGTGTGCATCAATTTAAAGAAAAACCAGGTAAATATAGATACAGAGATAGAACCTCACGAGTATAGCTCAGACCCTGCTACAACTAAGTACATATATCTAGGTAAACTAAGTCAATGCATACATAATACATACTAAAATAACTCATGAATGAAAATAGTAGCCAGGTAGAAGAGGCAGTGTGTTGAAGAGGCAGCGTGTCGAAGAGGCAGCGTGTGGAAGAGGCAGCGTGTGGAAGAGGCAGCGTGTGGAAGAGGCAGCGTGTGGAAGAGGCAGCGTGTGGAAGAGGCAGCGTGTCGAAGAGGCAGCGTGTCGAAGAGGCAGCGTGTCGAAGAGGCAGCGTGTCGAAGAGGCAGCGTGTGGAAGAGGCAGCGTGTGGAAGAGGCAGCGTGTCGAAGAGGCAGCGTGTTGAAGAGGCAGCGTGTGGAAGAGGCAGCGTGTGGAAGAGGCAGCGTGTGGAAGAGGCAGCGTGTGGAAGAGGCAGAGTGTTGAAGAGGCAGCGTGTTGAAGAGGCAGCGTGTAGAAGAGGCAGCGTGTAGAAGAGGCAGCGTGGTGTCGAAGAGGCAGCGTGTTGAAGAGGCAGCGTGTTGAAGAGGCAGGGTGTGGAAGAGGCAGCGTGTCGAAGAGGCAGCGTGTCGAAGAGGCAGCGTGTCGAAGAGGCAGCGTGTCGAAGAGGCAGCGTGTCGAAGAGGCAGCGTGTCGAAGAGGCAGCGTGTCGAAGAGGCAGCGTGTCGAAGAGGCAGCGTGTCGAAGAGGCAGTGTGTCGAAGAGGCAGTGTGTCGAAGAGGCAGTGTGTCGAAGAGGCAGGGTGTCGAAGAGGCAGCGTGTCGAAGAGGCAGCGTGTTGAAGAGGCAGCGTGTTGAAGAGGCAGCGTGTTGAAGAGGCAGCGTGTTGAAGAGGCAGTGTGTTGAAGAGGCAGTGTGTTGAAGAGGCAGGGTGTTGAAGAGGCAGCGTGTTGAAGAGGCAGCGTGTTGAAGAGGCAGGGTGTTGAAGAGGCAGGGTGTTGAAGAGGCAGCGTGTTGAAGAGGCAGCGTGTTGAAGAGGCAGTGTGTTGAAGAGGCAGTGTGTTGAAGAGGCAGTGTGTTGAAGAGGCAGTGTGTTGAAGAGGACCTGGCAGCATTGGGCACTGAAGAGGTTGAGGCAATGGGTAGAGATAGTTAGAAGCGTATCATCGGCCGTCTAACCTCATCAGATATTATGGGAAAATCTGACGCTAAACAGAAAGAAGACGAAGGAATTGGTAGCCAGGTAAGTGAGGAATTGTTTGAACCCCTTCACGCCCAGATCTTTCCTTTACTATAAAAGGCTGTCTGTTGTTAGCCATATAATTACGAAAAGTAACTAAATATACCAAATAAGTTAGTGGACAAGGATACTAAACAGGTCATATCTATAAAATACAGCTTATATTCACTAAAAGTCATGTAATGGTATCCAAATTACAATGGAAATTACGTTCTGGGTCTCAAGGGGTTAAACAGAAAGAAGGACATAGTAGCCAGGGAAGTGAGGAATTGCTTTAATGTGGTAAAAATAGTCTATTGGGGTCATTAAAAGGAGTCTGGATAAATTCATGGATGGGGAAGAGAGGTGGATGTAGGTAGAGTTAAGTAACAGGAACTACCTCGTGTAGGTCTCCCAGCCTCTTGTAGCTTCCTTATTTTCTTATTCTTATGTAAAAAAGGGACACCAATCCACACCCTGTACTTACCTGCATGTCCTGGATTTCCTGTGTGATGCGGCCGAACGACAACAATACGTCCACCTCCAGGCTGCCCACCGCACCAAACACCTCATCATCCTTGTTCACATCGCGGGGGTCGGCGTGATGCTGTCAGATGTGTGGGGGAGAGACCAAATTAGTCATGTAAATTAGTCCAAGTAACTTACTAACTACAGTAAAACCTCTCATATTCGGACTAATGGACCCTACCCATAACTACGTCACGGTTTGTTTACATCGGTGCATTGTGGGGATAAGGCGGGGTCGCCGAGGGTGGACCTACGAAGGGAAAACTACGGCATGGAAAAATTTCGAGTTTTTTGCGCGAAATTGATTTTCCCAGGTGCTGTTTACGGCTCTGTTCTCGTGAAAACACAAAAGGAAGACCGGGGGGGAAGGGGGCTGATTTAAGGGGCTTCAAAAACCCCCAAAAAACAGATCAAAACAGACCCTCGTAAAAATTTAAAACTGTTATACGTAAGTTCCCTCCCACTTGCTTACTTCTTAATAGATTTTCCCTGTGACTTTTTCCTGGTTTAGAACCTTCGCCATAAACCATCACCTCAGGATTCTCTATGTTTGCGCAACCCGGAAATATACCCCGGGAAATTTTCAATTTCCCCCAAAAAACAACTCAAATTTTTTTCATCGCGTAATTTTCTTTGGGGCGTACATATTATGGTTATGATAGTTTTAAAATCCTTATTATTGATTTCCTTTTGTTGTCTTTCCTCATATAAGTATGCTAATCAGGGTTTTAAGTGTTATTTTTCGGCCAATGAATACTCTTGAGTCTTTTCAAATCACCAACCTTTTGTTTGATTTATCTTTTTTACTCCACCCCATAAACAAGTTGCATAACCCGGTGACTTACCCCCCTTTGCCTCATGGTACCTGCAGGTACGTCTCTACCATTTTTTGCCCTACACAAATCGAAAAAACCCGGGCCGACGAATGGTTAGTTGGGTCTTTTCTTGGGTCTTTTCGCCACATGCCATTTCGCCAAACCATAGAGTCATTTCGCCCAAAACTAGGGAGTTATGGAGCTGGGAGGTTGGTTTATTTGTTTAGTGTGTCGAAACCCCCCAACCCCCCGCTAGGAGGTTAGGTTAGATTTTTTGGGTTTGGTTGGGGGTATTTTTAGATTTGGGTATTTGGTTAGTTTGGTTAGGTTGGGTTTTAGATTGGGTTTAGGTTAGGATAGGATAGGTTAATTTGTTGGATAGGTTAGTTTGGTTTAATTTGGTTGGGTTTTGCATATCGGGGGTCAACCCCCCCTGCAGGGTGGTTTATTTTCGTTGGGAAATTTTCGTCATTTCGCCCCAAGACTTTGTCCCATTTTTCAATTCGCCCACTCAAAAGTCAATTCGCCCACACGATCCGTCACGGAGTCATGTAACTATATCTTCCTTGGCAGAAATGGAATGAACCCCATAACCTTGGGGCGAAATAAACGGAAAAATTTCTGTTTTGCCCATTTTTCCCCCTTTTCCCCCCAAGTTTGGGGACCTGTGGGAATGGGGGGTTTTCGGGTGGGGAAAAAATTAGCGTCGGAAACACGTATTAAAAAGGGTTTGTAGGGGGGGTAAAAATTTTCCCAGATCTAGGGTATTTCCCATATTAGAGAAAATTGCCTAAACCCAAAAAAAACCTACCCTAGCAGGGGGGTTGCCCCCCGATAACCTAAAAAAAATCTAAACCCAAACTAACCTAACCAAATGAAACCTATTTAACCTATTGATTTGGTTAGTTTGGTTAGATTAGATTTGGTTAGTTTAGGATAGGTTAGGGTTGGTTGGTTATCGGTGGGTCAAGGCCCCCGGGGAGGGGAGGTTAATTTTGGGTTTGGTTGGGGTTTTTTTGGTTAGGCAATTTTTTTCGATTAAGGAAAATTTCCCTAGTCTAGGGGAAATTTTACCCCCCTACACAACTCTTTAATTACGTGTTTCCGACGGGATAATTTTCCCCCCCCCCAAAAACCCCGCTTCCCCAGGTCCCCCCAAATTGTTGGGGGAATGGGAATATGGACAACATAGTTTTTCCGTCATTTCGCCCAAGGGTTTCTGGGGTTCTTCCCTTTCTGCCCCAGGAAGATATGTTCATACTCCGTGCAGGGTTTGGGCGTTGCTTTAGAGTGGCGAATTTATTCTTTTTTGTGGGGGAATTACTTTCTGTGGGCGAAATGTCTTTTGGGCGAAATGAGAAAATTGCCTAAACCCAAAAAAACCTAACCTAACCAAAATTAACCTACCCTAGCAGGGCTTGACCCACCGATAACCTAACCTAACCAAAACTAAACCCAACTAACCTAAACCCAAAACTAAAATATCCTACCAATAAACAAAACTAAACCCCAAACCCAACCAAATCTAACCCAAACTACCCAAAAACCCTACCCTAACCAAAAAAATCTAACCTAACCCCTAGCGGGGGGTTTTCGCACCTAAACAAATATCCTAACCTCCTGCTCCCATAACCCTATGTGGGCGAAATGACCTGTGGGGAAATGGGCCCATGGGGTGGCGAAAAAGCCTGTGGGCAAATGACCCCAACGAAAAGACCAACCCACCATTACTGTCGGCGAGTTTTCCGATTTGTGTAGGGGGCAAAAATTCGTAGACACAGTACCATGCAGGGACCTGAGGCAAGGATGGGGGAAAGCACCGTGGTTAGCAATGTTTATGGAGGAGTAATAGATAAATCAAAACAAAGGTTTGGGGGATGTTGATATAGACTCAAAGTTTATTGGCTCGCAAGTAACCTTAAACCATGATGAGCACTACTTATTATAGGAAAGACAAAAAAGGAACTCAATTAAAAAAGGTATTTTAATACTATCAAACCTGAATAGTACGGGGCCCACAAAGAGGATTACGACGATGAAAAAATTTTATTGTTTTGGGCAAATTGATATTCCAGGGCTTATTTCCGTGCTCGCGACAACAAGAGAATCCCCGAGGTGATGGTTGATTTGCGAAGGCTTCTAAAAACCCGGAAAAAATACAGCAGAGTCTCATTGAATAAGCAAGTGGTAGGGACACATTTGTACCTACCGTTTTTTTACCTTTTGACGAGGGGCCCGTTATGACTCTGATTTTTTGGTTTTAGGGGCCTCTTTCACATCACCCATTCTCAGTCTTCTTATAGTGTTTGTCACGAGAACGGCACGTAAAATTTGCACCTGGGAAAACAAATTTGCGCAAAATAAATCGAAATTTTCCATCGCCGGGGAGTTTTCCCTTTGTAGGTCCCCCCGCGGGGGACCCCACCTTTTCCCACAATCCGTGTAAACAAACCGTGACGTAGTTTTTGGGGCCCCTTTGGGCCCCAAAGGGGTGGGCCGAGTAATGCAAAGGGTCCCAAAATGGGGGATTTATATGGGGGTAAGTTAAAAAAACAAAAAAAAAAAAAATATAATAAAAAAAATTAGGTGTATGTTATTAAGCTAGGAAACTTTTACCCCCTAAAAAAAAAAAAAAAAATCTAGGTGTATATTTTTAGCTAGAATTCGACCAAAAAAATAATATTAATATGGTGTATAGTATATAGCTGAATTTCGGCAAAAAAAAAAAAAATTCTGTGTATATTAGCAGAAATTTTACCCCTATATATAAAAAAAAAAAAAAAAAAAAAAAAAAAAAGGGGAACGTTGTTATGTCAGTCATTGAGTTAACGGTTTAACTGTTTTCCCTTTTGCAGCTTTGTTTAGTTTTATTTATAACAAAGTTGTACGTATTATATGTCTGGTGCCATTCCAAGGAGTGGTCCAACGCAAGGATCACACGATAGGGTAAGGGTAAAAAGGGTGGGCAACCAAGTTATATAAACAAAAAATAGAAGGAATGTCAACAAAAAAAGTGTAAGTGTTAAAGAGCTGGTAAGGGTACCCCAGAACGGGTAAGGTCACAACAAGACTAGGGTAATGGGTCACAACACAGAACCGTAAGTCACACACAAACGAGTAAGGGTCACACACAGAGGTTAAGTCACACACAGAGAGGGTAAGGTCCAAAAGAAGTAAGGGCACACACAGAGAATGGTAAGGGTACCAATTAGAAGGGAAAGGTCACACACGAGACGGGTAGGTCACACACAGAGACGGTAATAGGTACACACAGAGACGTAAGGGACACACAGAGGAGGCGAATAGGGTCACACCAGAACGGGTAAGAGGGTGTCAACGAGACGGTGTAATGGTCAACACGAGAGCGGGTAAGGGTCACACACATACGGGTAAGGGTCACACACAGAGACGGGTAAGGGTCAACCCAGTACGGTAAGGTCAACACAGAGAAGGGTAAGGTCACACACAGAGAACGGTAAGGGCACACACAGAGGGTAAGTGGTCAACAGAGAACGGGTAAGGGTCACACACAGAGACGGGTAAGGGTCACACACAGAGACAGGTAAGGGTCACACACAGAGACGGTAAGGGTCACACACAGAGACGGGTAAGGTCACACACAGAGACGGGTAAGGGTCACACACAGAGACGGGTAAGGGTCACACACAGAAAGAACGGGTAAGGGTCACACACAGAGACGGGTAAGGGTCACACACAAGGACGGTAAGGGTCACCACAGAGACGGGTAGGGTCACACACAGAGACGGGTAAGGGTCACACACAGAGACGGGTAAGGGTCACACAGGAGACGGGTAAGGGTCACACACAGAGACGGTAAGGTCACACACAGAGACGGGTAAGGGTCACACACAGAGACGGGTAAGGGTCACACACAGAGACGGGTAAGGGTCCACCACAGAGACGGGTAAGGGTCACACACACAGACGGGTAAGGGTCACACACAAGACGGGTAAGGGTCACACACAGAGAGGGTAAGGGTCACACAGAGACGGGTAGGGTCACACACAGAGACGGGTAAGGGTCACACAGAGACGGGTAAGGGTCACACACAGAGACGGGTAAGGGTCACACACAGAGACGGTAAGGGTCACACACAGAGACGGGTAAGGGTCACACACAGAGACGGGTAAGGGTCACACACGAGACGGGTAAGGGTCACACACAAGACGGTAGGGTCCACACAGAGACGGGTAAGGGTCCACACACAGAGACAGGTAAGGGTCACACACAGAGACGGTAAGGGTCACACACAAGACGGGTAAGGGTCCACACCACAGACGGGTAAGGGTCACACACAGAGACGGGTAAGGGTCACACACAGAGACGGGTAAGGGTCACACACAGAGACGGGTAAGGGTCACACACAGAGACGGGTAAGGGTCACACACAAGACGGGTAAGGGTCAACACAGAGACGGGTAAGGGTCACACACAGAGACGGGTAAGGGTCACACACAAGACGGGTAAGGGTCACACACAGAGAGGGTAAGGGTCACACACAGACGGGTAAGGGTCACACACAGAGACGGTAAGGGTCACACACAGAGACGGTAGGTCACACACAGAGACGGGTAAGGGTCACACACAAGAACGGGTAAGGGTCACACAAGAACGGGTAAGGGTCACACACAGAGACGGTAAGGGTCACAACAAGACGGGTTAGGGTCACACCACAGAGGACGGGTAAGGGTCACACACAAGACGGGTAAGGGTCACACACAGAGACGGTAAGGGTCACACACAAGACGGGTAAGGGTCACACACAGAGACGGGTAAGGGTCACACACACAGACTGGTAAGGGTCACACACAGAGACGGTAAGGGTCACACACAGAGACGGGTAAGGGTCACACACAGAGACGGTAAGGGTCACACACACGAGACGGGTAAGGGTCACACACAGAGACGGGTAAGGGTCAACACAGAGACGGGTAAGGGTCACACACAGAGCGGTAAGGGTCACACACAGAGACGGTAAGGGTCCACCACAGACGGGTAAGGTCACACACAGAGACGGTAAGGGTCAACACACAGACGGGTAAGGGTCACACACAGAGACGGGTAAGGGTCACACACAGAGACGGGTAAGGGTCACACACACGAGACGGGTAAGGGTCACACACAGAGACGGGTAAGGGTCACACACAGAGACGGGTAAGGGTCACACACAGAGACGGTAGGGTCACACACGAGACGGGTAAGGGTCCACACACAGAGGGTAAGGGTCAACACACAGAGGGTAAGGGTCACACACAGAGACGGTAAGGGTCACACACACAGACGGTAAGGGTCACACACACAGACGGGTAAGGGTCACACACAACGGTAAGGTCACACAGACGGGTAAGGTCACACACAGAGACGGGTAAGGGTCACACACACGAGACGGGTAAGGTCACACACAGAGACGGGTAAGGGTCACACCACATGACGGGTAGGTCACACACGAGACGGTAAGGGTCACACACAGAGACGGTAGGGTCACAACACAGACGGGTAAGGGTCACACACAGAGACGGTAAGGGTCACACACAGAGACGGGTAAGGGTCACACACAGAACGGGTAAGGGTCACACAGAGCGGGTAAGGTCCACACAGAGACGGTAAGGTCACACACAAGACGGGTAGGGTCACACACAGAGACGGGTAAGGGTCCACACAGAGACGGGTAAGGGTCACACACAGACGGGTAGGTCACACACACAGACGGTAAGGGTCACACACGAGACGGGTAAGGGTCACACACAGAGACGGTAAGGTCACACCAGAGACGGTAAGGGTCACACACAGAGCGGTAGGGTCACACACACAGACGGGTAGGGTCAACCAAGACGGTAGTCCACACACGGACGGGTAAGGGTCACACACACGAGACGGTAAGGGTCACCACACACAGACGGTAGGTCACACACAGAGACGGTAAGGGTCACACACAGAGAGGTAAGGGTCACACACACAGACGGGTAAGGGTCACACACCCGACGGGTAAGGGTCACACACACAGAGACGTGTAATGGTCACACACAGAGACGGTAAGGGTCACACACACAGACGGGTAAGGGTCACACACACAGACGGTAGGGTCACACACAGACGGGTAAGGGTCACACACAGAGACGGGTAAGTGTCACACACAGAGACGGGTAAGGGTCACCACACAGACGGGTAAGGGTCACACACAGAGACGGGTAAGGGTCACACACACGAGACGGGTAAGGGTCACACACGAGACGGGTAAGGTCACACCAGAGACGGGTAAGGGTCACACACACAGACGGGTAAGGGTCCACACACAGAGACGGGTAAGGGTCACACACAGAGACGGTAAGGGTCACACACAGAGACGGGTAAGGGTCACACACACAGACGGGTAAGGGTCACACACAGAGACGGGTAAGGGTCACACACACAGACGGGTAAGGGTCACACACAGAGACGGGTAAGGGTCACACACACAGACGGGTAAGGTCACACACAGAGACGGGTAAGGGTCACACACAGAGACGGGTAAGGGTCACACACAGAGACGGGTAAGGGTCACACACAGAGAGGGTAGGGTCACACACAGAGATCGGGTAAGGGTCACACACAAGACGGGTAAGGGTCACACACACGAGACGGGTAAGGGTCACACACACAGAGACGGGTAAGGGTCACACACAGACGGGTAAGGGTCACACACAGCAGACGGTAAGGGTCACACACAGAGACGGGTAGGGTCACACACAGACGGGTAAGGGTCACACACGAGACGGGTAAGGTCACACACAGAGACAGGTAAGGGTCACACAACAAGACGGGTAAGGGTCACACAGACGGTAATGTCCACAGAGACGGGTAAGGGTCACACACAGAGACAGGTAAGGGTCACACACAAGACAGGTAAGGGTCACACACAGAGACGGGTAAGGGTCACACACAGAGACGGTAAGGTCACAGACACACAGAGACGGGTAAGGGTCACACAGAGACGGGTAAGGTCACACACACAGACGGGTAAGGGTCACACACAGAGACAGGTAAGGGTCACAACACAGACGGGTAAGGTGTCACACACAGACGGGTAAGGGTCACACACGAGACGGGTAAGGGTCACACACAAGATGGGTAAGGGTCACACACAGACGGGTAAGGGTCACACACAGAACGGTAAGGGTCACACACAGACGGGTAAGGGTCACACACAGAGACGGTAAGGGTCACCACACAGACGGTAAGGGTCACACACACAGACGGGTAAGGGTCACACACCAGAGACGGGTAAGGGTCACACACCAGACGGGTAAGGGTCACACACAGAGACGGGTAAGGGTCACACACAGAGACGGTAAGGGTCACACACAGAGACGGGTAAGGGTCACACACCAGAGACGGGTAAGGGTCACACACACAGGACGGGTAAGGGTCACACACAGAGACGGTAAGGGTCACACACAACGAGAGGAACACAGAGGTAAGGGTCACACACACGAGACAGGTAAGGGTCACACACGAGACGGGTAAGGGTCACACACAGAGACGGGTAAGGGTCAACACAGAGACGGGTAAGGGTCACACACAGAGACGGTAGGGTCACACACAGAGACGGGTAGGGTCACACACAGAGACGGGTAAGGGTCACACACAGAGACGGGTAAGGGTCACACACACAGACGGTAAGGGTCACACACACAGACGGGAAAGGGTCACACACAGACGGGTAAGGTCCACACAGAGGTTAAGGGTCACACACAGAGACAGGTAAGGGTCCACACACAGAGACGGTAAGGGTCACACACACAGACGGGTAAGGGTCACACACAGACGGGTAAGGGTCCACACAGAGACGGTAAGGGTCACACACAGAGACGGGTAAGGTCCACACACAGACGGGTAAGGGTCACACACAGAGACAGGTAAGGGTCACACACAGAGACGGGTAAGGTCACACACAAGACGGGTAAGGGTCACACACACAGACGGTAAGGGTCACACACACAGTACGGGTAAGGGTCACACACAGACGGGTAAGGGTCACCACACAGAACGGTAATGGGTCACACACACAAGACGGGTAAGGGTCAACACACAAAGGTCTTCGGTTCACCCTTCACGCTCAGATCTTTCCTTTGCTATATAAACCGTCTGTTGTTTAGCCATAATTTACAAAAGTAACATATTATAACTACAACTATATAACTATATGTTTTTAGGGAAATAAGGTGTGGAAATGAATTATTTTTTAATGGATTAGGTAATTTGTATGAACATTAACATTATTATGCAAAGAAAAAATGGGACTGGACGATTGCCTTAATATACCAAATTAGTTAGTGGACAAAGATACTAAACAGGTCATATCTATAAAATATTGCTTATAGTCACTAAAAATTGTCTAATGGTACCCAAATTACAATGGAAATTACGCTCTGGGTCTCAAGGGGTTAAATGTTTCTTCAGTAGATGTGTTATATGTTGGGTTTTTATATTTGTTTTATAATATGCTATTTATGAATAGGTGTAGTGACAGTTATGTTTCAAGTGATGTGTTTGTTGGACCCTAATATTAGAATTGTTTCGATTATCCTCCAGAATCAATCCTTTCAGGCGTCACTATAAGAATCCTGCCTGGCGCCACCACGGGAGAGGACCAAACATCATCACAGGCCCTCAGTGGAACCTCCAGAGCCTACCACCGAGCCCTGGGTCACCACTGCCTACAGGGCGCTATAGGCACAAATTGTAAAAAAAAAAAAATTCCTTGTACAGAATGTTGTGGTCAATATAATATCTATCTATCTATCTATTCCCTTCCTCTGCCCTCGACTCCTTGACTTCCTTGGAGAGGGCAGGTGGAGAGATAGAAGCAGAAGACTACACCATAAAAGTTAACCCTTGGGCACCAACAGCTGTTATACAGTGGTTATCTGGGTAGTATTTCCAGATTGAACACCTTACCTCTTGGGTGGACGAAACTATTTTTTTCTTGCGAGTTTTGAATTAATCTGCTAACCGTTTCTGTCGCAAATCTTTCTTTTTTTCCTTTTTTTTTTTAGTTCGGTAAAGGTTAGTTTATTTTTTTATTTTTTTATAGTAGGTATAGGTTCAATTTGTTTTAGTTTTTTGTCATTTAAAAAAAAAAAAAAAAAAAAATGCGACAAAAACGGTTAGCAGATTCATTCAAAACACATCAAAACTCACCAGAAAAAATAGTTTCGTCCACCCAAGGTAGTTCGGTGTTCATCTGGAAATTTACCGTTATCTCTTTGTTGTGGATTTGTGGCTAATGTTTTGTAAGGGTCTGAATGCCTGAAAGATATTCATAAGAGTACTGACGAGGGTTACTTTCATAGTACATAATACTGCCCACATTAACCCTCTCACGCACCGTGACGCCATTCCCGTCAAAACGGAATCGTCTACATCTGAGCTTTTGACGCGATTCGCGTCAAAAAACTTATAAAAAATCGCTAAAAATAAAGTATTTATCAGATTCACATCAAACTTTTATGCGTCAAAGATCCAAGCTAGACCTATAAAATAAACTAATTGTCAACTCTCTCGTGAGGGTGGATTTGAAATGATAAGGGCCTGTGTCTCAGTTTCCTCTCAGCAGGCAGCCTGCCAGCGCGGACTGTAGTCCCTTTAAAACGTGTCCCGAGCCGGGTAAGCAAATACTTGTAGCCTAATCCGTCTTCCAAAATGTGTTTCAGTTTTCCTCCATTTTCTCAAGAACTACTGAATATGAAAATTATAATGGTAGCGTTGGAATCCTCATAAAAATCCGCTTTTATTGGCATACAAACCATAAAAAGTCGACTCAGGAAGTTTCGAGCTACGAAGTGGTGAACGTAAGTATTTCTTATTTCTCTTTACTCAATGTTTTTTTCGGAGTCGGTAAACCCCGCTATTTATTTGCATTTCTTGTTATTTTTTTCTTTTACAAGGCAGAATAATCTCTTGCAAAATCAACGATATATAATAATGCCATGAAAAAAGAATACTCGTGCGTGAAATTGATACCATAAAAAAAAAAATCGCCGCACAGTCAGGCCATTCCGCAAGGCCCCTTAGGGAGCCCCAGATGGATGTCGCAGTGGACGGAGAAACTTATTAAACTTTTCGTGCGTGAGAGGGTTAAAGACTACAACATTAAACAGACAAGTACATCTAGACATCATTTAATACGACCTCGCTTTACAAAATAAGTTACGAAAAAAAAAAAAAAAAAAAAAAACAAAAAATTGTTACGAAAAAAATATATATAAAGCTTTACAAAATAGTTACGCAAAAAAAAAACTACAAAAATAGTTACATAAAGAATAAAAAATAAATTGCCAAAATGTGTTAAACGCCCAAGAAATTTGATGATATGCACAAAAATGCAAGAAATCAATGGAATCAATCATAAGACTCTTTCAATGCATTTTTCGGTTCATGCACGCTATTATAGGAATACAACTTAGGCATTGAACGAGGCTGTGGCAATAAAATGCTTAAATGATCAAATTTGAAGCTTCGAATATCACTCAAAAAACTAAATGAATCATCTTTTTGGCGATCTTCTTTACCCAAAAATGGCCTTATCTTCTCACTAAATTTGCACAAGTTAAAGTACATTTATGCACTTCTTCATCCATAATATGATCATAAACTTTAAAGCTTTGGATTTTCCACACTACAGCCGGTACAGTGGCACTCACCTCCTCGTACTGGTATGAGGTGGCAGTCCCGTCGCACACCCTCAAGACCACGTGGGAATTAACCGCACAGTAGTAAGTTTTTCTGACCATCTGAAAAAAAAGATACAAACAAACTACAGTGAAGGAACTTTGTTTGTACTTCAGCACACACACACACACACACACACACACACACACACACACACACACACACACGCACACACGCACACACACACTAGGGAACTCCGTAGTGTAAGGGTTAGCACGCTCGGCTCACAACCGAGAAGTCCCGGGTTTGATCCCCGGGCGGAGCGAAGACAGACAGGCGGTCTTTCTTAAATCCTGAGCCCCTGCACACCGGTCCCCACCAGGCCTCCCTATATGCAGTTGCAATAAGGTGAAAGGAGACACACCGTAACTTGATGCGTTTAATACCTAGTGAGAAACCGCGACTGACCACAGTCGCGTCACCCGGTACACTGAAACGGGTAACACAGAGGGCCGCGGGAGACGCCTTGGGGCGTCTGGCGGGAACGGTACAACGCCCGCGCTTTGAGTTACCCCTTAGGTTTTAACCTATTCATTATAAAGTCCTTAATGCTAATCTACACAAATGTGCTAATCACCACCAGCACACCTGTCCACCCAGCAGTGAATGGGTACCGGGTGTTAGCCGGGGTTTGTGACCCGCCTCCCGGGGTGGTGGCTTCGGCCAACACTAAGCACTAAGGATGAATGATACAAATGTTGATATGGAGACTGGGCCATACGGGCGTCGCTCAGGCCCTGTAAAATACAACTAGATGCTCACAAGACATCAATAGACAGGAACACTAGAAGATGAGTAACAGCCTTTTTCTGCTGTCATCTGCATTGTCATTAAACTACCTAAGTTAAACAATGTTTAACAAGGGGGAGGCAGTAGCAGAGTGGTTAGCGTCACCGGGTGGCACTCTTAAAGACCCGAGTTTGATCCCGAGTGAAACCCATAAATCCACCATATTTCAGCACCGTTGAGTGGCCTAAGAACACCCACATGCTGCCCATAACTCTACCTTCGACTGCGAGTGCATCGGAGGACACAGGGGGGCGGCATGAGCCTCTAATCACAGGCGTCACTATAACAATCCTGCCTGCGCCACTAGGCGAGGGCCAACCATCACAGCCCTCAAGTGAACCTCCAGGGCCTACCATCTCACCCCTGGAGGTCACTGCCTACACGCGCTATAGGCATAGATGTAAAAAGAAAAAAAGAAAAAAAGGGTCTGAACCAAGTGTCCCTGGTCTCCTGCAAGTGATTATAAAGACAGTGCAGGATAGGTGGTGAGTGAGAGGCCCTTGGTGAGTCGCCTGTGTTTACCATGGCAGAGGCAGGCAGGCAAGGTGACTTAACACGCAAGGCTACTTCTCTATCTGACTTCACTAACATAAATGAGGTATTTGACAATTTGTTGGTGTAAATTAAATGCGACACAAGTAAAAAATAAATTGAGATAAGAAATATGTTTGCATAGCACATAGAAGTACAGGTGACCCCATAGAACTATATACCCCTGGACTATGGACTAAAGGAAGGTGATAGCAGGAAGCATGCATCCATTTAAAGAAAACCTAGATGAATAAAAATACAGAACAGACAGGACCCCGTAAGTACAGCTCCAGGCCTGCTTGTTACAATCATCATCATCATCTTGCTGTTTAACGTCAGATTTTCCCATGATGTCTTATGAGGTTAGAGGGTCGATGATACCCTTCCAACTATCTCTATCCATTGCCTCAACCTCTTCAATGCCCAATGCTGCCAGATCCTCTTCAACACACTGCCTCCATGTCTTCCTTGGCCTGCCCGGTGAACAGCGACCTGGCACTTCCACTCCAACAGCTCTCCCCAATGCCTCACCACCTTCTCTCCTCTTCACGTGTCCAAACCACCTTCATCGCCTTACTCTCACCTGGCACTTCCACTCCAACAGCTCTCCCCAATGCCTCACCACCTTCTCTCCTCTTCACGTGTCCAAACCACCTTCATCGCCTTACTCTCACCTGGCACTTCCACTCCAACAGCTCTCCCCAATGCCTCACCACCTTCTCTCCTCTTCACGTGCCCAAACCACCTCCATCGCCTTACTCTCACCTGGCACTTCCACTCCAACAGCTCTCCCCAATGCCTCACCACCTTCTCTCCCCTTCACGTGCCCAAACCACCTCCATCGCCTTACTCTCACCTGGCACTTCCACTCCAACAGCTCTCCCCAATGCCTCACCACCTTCTCTCCTCTTCACGAGCCCAAACCACCTTCATCGCCTTGCTCTCACCTGGCACTTCCACTCCAACAGCTCTCCCCAATGCCTCACCACCTTCTCTCCTCTTCACGTGCCCAAACCACCTCCATCGCCTTACTCTCACCTGGCACTTCCACTCCAACAGCTCTCCCCAATGCCTCACCACCTTCTCTCCTCTTCACGTGCCCAAACCACCTCCATCGCCTTACTCTCACCTGGCACTTCCACTCCAACAGCTCTCCCCAATGCCTCACCACCTTCTCTCCTCTTCACGTGCCCAAACCACCTCCATCACCTTACTCTCACCTGGCACTTCCACTCCAACAGCTCTCCCCAATGTCTCACCACCTTCTCTCCTCTTCACGTGCCCAAACCACCTCCATCGCCTTACTCTCACCTGGCACTTCCACTCAAACAGCTCTCCCCAATGCCTCACCACCTTCTCTCCTCTTCACGTGCCCAAACCACCTCCATCGCCTTACTCTCACCTGGCACTTCCACTCCAACAGCTCTCCCCAATGCCTCACCACCTTCTCTCCTCTTCACGTGCCCAAACCACCTCCATCGCCTTACTCTCACCTGGCACTTCCACTCCAACAGCTCTCCCCAATGCCTCACCACCTTCTCTCCTCTTCACGTGCCCAAACCACCTCCATCGCCTTACTCTCACCTGGCACTTCCACTCCAACAGCTCTCCCCAATGCCTCACCACCTTCTCTCCTCTTCACGTGCCCAAACCACCTCCATCGCCTTACTCTCACCTGGCACTTCCACTCCAACAGCTCTCCCCAATGTCTCACCACCTTCTCTCCTCTTCACGTGCCCAAACCACCTCCATCGCCTTACTCTCACCTGGCACTTCCACTCAAACAGCTCTCCCCAATGCCTCACCACCTTCTCTCCTCTTCACGTGCCCAAACCACCTCCATCGCCTTACTCTCACCTGGCACTTCCACTCCAACAGCTCTCCCCAATGCCTCACCACCTTCTCTCCTCTTCACGTGCCCAAACCACCTCCATCTCCTTACTCTCACCTGGCACTTCCACTCCAACAGCTCTCCCCAATGCCTCACCACCTTCTCTCCTCTTCACGTGCCCAAACCACCTCCATCCCTTACTCTCACCTGGCACTTCCACTCCAACAGCTCTCCCCAATGTCTCACCACCTTCTCTCCTCTTCACGTGCCCAAACCACCTCCATCTCCTTACTCTCACCTGGCACTTCCACTCCAACAGCTCTCCCCAATGCCTCACCACCTTCTCTCCTCTTCACGTGCCCAAACCACCTCCATCTCCTTACTCTCACCTGGCACTTCCACTCCAACAGCTATCCCCAATGCCTCACCACCTTCTCTCCTCTTCACGTGCCCAAACCACCTCCATCTCCTTACTCTCACCTGGCACTTCCACTCCAACAGCTCTCCCCAATGCCTCACCACCTTCTCTCCTCTTCACGTGCCCAAACCACCTCCATCTCCTTACTCTCACCTGACACTTCCACTCCAACAGCTATCCCCAATGCCTCACCATCTTATCTCCTCTTCACGTGCCCAAACCACCTCCATCTCCTTACTCTCACCTGGCACTTCCACTCCAACAGCTATCCCCAATGCCTCACCACCTTCTCTCCTCTTCACATGCCCAAACCACCTCCATCGCCTTACTCTCACCTGGCACTTCCACTCCAACAGCTATCCCTACTACCTACACCTACCTACTATCTACACTCACCCATCACACACACACACCACACACCACACACCTGGCAGTTGAGGAGGAAGGCACCCTTTCCACCTGCCTGGGCGATGGTTAAGGCAGGTAGCGTGGCGGCGGGGCGAGGGGCGGCACTGACGACCAGCTGCGGGAAGGGCAAGGCACTGCCCTCCTGTTGCCACCACTGAAACAGCCACCGCGCCTGCTCCTCCGCGTTCTCTAAGGGAGGTCAGAGGTCAGGGTCAGGTCAGTGTTTGAGGCTGGACGATACGTTTACAGATCAATGACTGTACTCAAAAATGGATCTGCATGATGAATTAAAGATCAGAGCATAGCAATATTGGCCGGGAATGCTAGGGAGGACTTGCCTATTTTGTAGCGGGATCTTTCGCTGTGGGAGTACCAGGTGATGGTGTCGTCGTCCTCCAAGACGCACAGACAGGCCATCTTCACGCTGAACAGGATACCCTCGAGCAGCCCTTTGTACGGCTTACACTGTTGAGGGCCAGGGAAAGAACAGAGTATTATTATTATTTTCTTTTTACACCACATAGGACTCGCCATGTGATAAAAAAAAAGTAACATAAAGCCCGCTAGTTGCCAGTCCCTATAAAGAAGACAGTAAGAGATATAAAAAGGGGGTGGGCCAATTTAGTTCAGGTGTCTTGTTACTCCTCTCTTTTCTACCCTGCTTCCCAAATTCCCTTCTAAACATTAGGACCTATTTTGATCAGCTTATACTATAATTAAACTGAAACTACCACGGCCTCTTGTAGCTTCCTTATTTTCTTATGTTCTTATACTGCTTTGGATGGATGGTGGGAAAGGTACTCACACCCGAGGACAACCGAGGCTACTCTCCTCTAAAACATAGATATAAATATAAATATCTTTCTTACTGTGTGTATATATGTTCCACTTTAGTTAGCTACCATGGCCTTCTTTCTACCTGTACCATTCTCTATAGACACTGTATTCCATATCCTAGGCAACCTAACCCCTATTACTTATTACACCACTATACTACTATCCTACTACACCCATACTATTACACTATCCCATACTACACCATACTATTACAGGATCCCATACTAACTACCCATATTACTATATCCATGCTAACACCCATACTATACTACTCCACATACTAACACCCATACTATTACTACTATCCCATACTAACACCATACTATTCTACTATCCTACATACTAACACCATACTATTACTACTATCCCATACTAACACCATAACTATATACTACTACCCATACACTACTATTACTACTATCCCATACTAACACCCATACTATTACTACTATCCCATACTAACACCCATACTAATTATACTATCCATACTAACACCCATACTATTACTACTATCCCATGACTAACACCCATACTATTACTACTATCCATACTAACACCCATACTATTACTACTATCCCATACTAACACCCATACTATTACTACTATCCCATACTAACACCCATACTATTACTACTATCCCATGCTAACACCCATACTATTACTACTATCCCATACTAACACCCATACTATTACTACTATCCCATACTAACACCCATACTATTACTACTATCCCATACTAACACCCATACTATTACTACTATCCCATACTAACACCCATACTATTACTACTATCCCATACTAACACCCATACTATTACTACTATCCTACACATACTAAACACCCATACTATTACTCTATCCCATACTAACACCCATACTATTACTACCTATCCCATACTATACTACTATCCCATACTAACACCCATACTATTACTACTATCCCATACTAACACCCATACTATTACTACTATCCCATACTATACACCCAACATACTATTACTACTATCCCTATACTAACACCCATACTATACTACTATCCCATACTAACACCCATACTATTACTACATCATATACCCATACTATATACTATCCATACTAACACCATACTATTACTACTATCCCATACTAACACCCATACTATTACTACTATCCCATACTAACACCCCATACTATTACTACTATCCCATACTAACACACACACATACTATTACTACTATCCCATACTAACACCCATACTATTACTACTATCCCATACTAACACCCATACTATTACTACTATCCCATACTATACACCATACTATACTACTATCCCATACTAACACCCATACTATTACTACTATCCCATACTAACACCCTATACTACTATATACTATCTAACCCATACTTAACACACCATACTATTACTACTATCCCATACTAACACACCTACCCATACTAAACATACTATTACTACTATCCCATACTAACACCCATACTATTACTACTATCCCATACTAACACCCATACTATTACTACTATCCATACTAACACCCATACTATTACTACTATCCATACTATTACACCCATACTAACACCCATACACTATTACTACTATTCCCATACTATTACTACTATCCCATACTAACACCCATACTATTACTACTATCCCATACTAACACCCATACTATTACTACTATCCCATACTATTACTACTATCCCATACTAACACCCATACTATTACTACTATCCCATACTAACACCCATACTATTACTACTATCCCATACTAACACCCATACTATTACTACTATCCCATACTAATACTACTATCCCATACTAACACCCATACTATTACTACTATCCCATACTAACACCCATACTATTACTACTATCCCATACTAACACCCATACTATTACTACTATCCCATACTAACACCCATACTATTACTACTATCCCATACTAACACCCATACTATTACTACTATCCCATACTAACACCCATACTATTACTACTATCCCATACTATTACTACTATCCCATACTATTACTACTATCCCATATTAACACCCATACTATTACTACTATCCCATACTATTACTACTATCCCATACTATTACTACTATCCCATACTAACACCCATACTAATGCTACTATCCCATACTAACACCCATACTAATACTACTATCCCATACTAACACCCATACTATTACTACTATCCCATACTAACACCCATACTATTACTACTATCCCATACTAACACCCATACTATTACTACTATCCCATACTATTACTACTATCCCATACTATTACTACTATCCCATACTAACACCCATACTATTACTACTATCCCATACTAACACCCATACTAATATTTCCATTCAACATAATACTGATAACATAGTCTACATCCTGACATCCTAAGTCACCTGGTAATACTGTGCATGCGTCATCACAACACCTACACACCTATACTCGCCACAGGATAAGTTGGCAAAAATTAGGCCCCCCTCACTCCCCCCCTTCCGAACGCACGGGATTGGCTGAGGGTTGGGTGATGGGGCGAGCTTGGAGTGAGGCATTCTCACCCAACACCTCAGCCAATCCCGTGCGTTCAGAAAGGGGGTGAAGGGGCCCATTTTCGCCAACTTGACGAGCGGCGAGTAGTGGTCATCCTTGCCTCACACTTACCGAAAAGTCCTTGAGGAAGATGACACGGCCTCTCGCTGGCTTCCCGTCCCGAGGCCAGTCCGCGCGGTCGTTGTGAAAGACCTTGAACATCATGTGGTCTTGGTCCGCATCGGGATCGGTGAGGCTCGGGTCGGACACCTTTATGACGTCATATTCGGTGTAGTTTTTGCAGTATCCCCCGTCAGTCACCACCTCCACCACCACCCCGGCCGCCGACATCTTGCAATTTGACACGGCCTCCGAGAGCGGCCTTGGCCTGTATTGCACTCTGACGTTCCTGTTGCCACCAGTCACGTACCGGGGCACGTGGTTGGGGCGGGGCACGTTGTTGGGGCGGGGCGCGTGTCTGGGTGGGGTGCGTGGTCGGGGTGGGGTCTTGGCACGGCCTGGAGACTTTGCTCGGACTGGGGTCTTAGTTAAGGGTGAATGCCTGGTATCCGAAGAACGTTTGACCCCCTTGCCTTGCTTTGATGGTTTTGTTGGGACTGGGGATTGGGCTGAGGTGGAGGGCTGGACTGAACCTTGATTCTGTGCTGAGGTTGAGGGCTGGGCTGAGGTTGAAGGCTGGGGTGAGACAGAGGTCCGAGGTCTGGTGGGTGTCGTGTAGGTGATTGGGGCCTCTCTGCATGGCTTATGGGTGACGGAGGAGGGTCTCGAGGGTGCTTGTGAGACCTGGGTGGGAACGTTACGTCTTTTACGTACCCTGGAGGTGGAGGTACTGGCAGCGATAGGTGGTGGTGGTGATGCTGGTTGTGGTGATGACAGCAATGATGGTGAAGGAGTGATAGGTGGTACTGTGGGTGGTGACGGGGGTAGTGGTGATGGCGTAGGAGAGGTAAGATCTATTATGGACGGTGTGGAGGCATTGCTGTGAAGAGGCGACGAGACGGGAGTATCCGAGGGCGGCTTCCTCACCATTATTAACATTTGACACCCGGGACACGAATCAGGACCCACCACGATGGAGAACGGGTGCCAGTCTTTGAGAGAACCCGTGTAGCGCCGGACGAATGGGTTACGAAGCACCACCCACACCTCCTTGCCCTCCCCCCCCGCCGCGCCCGCCTCCCAGGTGCCGCCCTCGCTCAGGTCTCCCGCCAGGCTACTCTCCAGGGCCTCGTAGAATGCGCCGTACAGGAAGCAGTCCAGGGTGGTGTCGTCCTTGGTGCCGTCCTGGAGTACTGGGAGGCACGGGAAGGGAGGGAAGAGGCGTCAAGGGGGTGTTAAAGGTATTAATATAAAAGGTAATAGGTATTTAAGGTCAATATTTTATAGATATGACCTGTTTAGTATCCTTGTCGACTAACTAGTTTGGTATATTCAGTTACTGTTCGTAGTTTTATGGCTCGGCAACAGACAATTTTATATAGGAAAGGAAAGATTACACAGGTCTGCCATAGTCTTACCGCCTTAACCCCTTCACGCCCAGATCTTTCCTTGGCTATATAAAATTGTCTGTTGTCGAGCCATGAAATTCAGAAAAGTAACGGAATATACCAAAATAATTCGTCGACAAGGATACTAAACAGGTTATATCTATAAAATATTGCTTATATTCACTAAAAATCATCTAATGGTACCTAAATTACAATGGAAACTATGCTCTGGGTCTCAAGGGGTTAAACTGTCAGTCTGGGTGAGCACAGGAATGCGCTATTGCCACATATTGTAAGTAATTGAGCTTAATTTTTGTGATATCTGTAAAAGGCGTCACAAAAGATATACACCTAGTGATACTATTGTAAGGTGAATATTATACAGCTGGAGATCTCAGGCGACTCCACCCAGGCCGCCAGTTTAAGCCGGTCGGACTATAGGAAATTTGTAAGTCAGGAGTTGGTGGTCTAATATGTATCAACTGTTGAGCCACTGGAAATATTTTGTGGACTGATACGTACTCATCTTTTTTGACTCAATTTCTCTCTCTCTCAACGGATTCGCATTTTTAAAACTAAATATGTGTTCTCTCTCCCTCTCTCATTCTCTCTCTAATCTGACACATTTTTTTTACTAAATATTTGTTTCTCTCTCTCTCTCTCTCTCTCTCTCTCTCTCTCTCTTTCTCTCTCTCTCCACAACAGACATATCAGGCGCCTAGAATTGAAACAGCACAAGCGCCACTTTTAAAAAACTGAGAAAAATGCAAACAAACCCCATTACAATATCTTCATTTGTTGCTGATTTACTTTGAAAACACTTTAGGTGCATTTTTTTCATTGATAAAAAGTGGCGCTTGTGCCGTTTCATATCTTGATTTTCTTAGATTAAACTTTAAGCGCGTTTTTCTCAGTTTTTTAAACGTGGCGCTTGTGCCGTTTCAATCCTAGGCGCCTGATATATGCAACTACGTATTTTTCAATAAAACAACTGGAACAAAAAGACAATTACAATACAAAGTAAAATCAATACAAAAGCCTTTTTTTTTTTTTTTTTTTTTTTTTTTCATGACCGAGGTTTGAGATTTCAGTGAAGTGATGACAAAAACTTCCAATCTTTAGCGTTAGTGCTGCCCTCCCTGCCTCTGCTTACCTTCATTAAACGTCACTTTCAATCTCCACTTCTCCTCTGAATTTCTCGTCTTGCCGTAATAGCTGTTAAGGCTGAGCTGTAATGAGCATGTAAAAAATGTAGCTTCCCGAACTGAAATAGTGACACATTATCATAGCGCAGACAATAGGGTGGTAAATGATTGGAATGGACTCGGTCGTGGGGTAGTTAGTGCGGAATCAATAGGGAGTTTTAAAAGGAGGCTGACAATTTCATGGATGGGGATGAAAGGTGGATGTAGGTAGTGTTAAGTAACAGGAACTACCACGTGTAGGTCTCCCAGCCTCTTGTAGCTTCCTTACTTTCTTGTGTATGAGCAAAGAACATCCGAGCATTGCGAAAATAAGGATAAGAGCTGCCCAGTAAGCAAGTCAACATGAGCTTAGCATACAGTCTGCATAACAACATAGCTTAGCATACAGCCTGCATAACAACATAGCTTAGCATACAGCCTGCATAACAACATAGCTTAGCATACAGCCTGCATAACATAGCTTAGCATACACCCTGCATAACAACATAGCTTAGCATACAGCCTGCATAACAACATAGCTTAGCATACAGCCTGCATAACAACATAGCTTAGCATACAGCCTGCATAACAACATAGCTTAGCATACAGCCTGCATAACAACATAGCTTAGCATACAGCCTGCATAACAACAGAGCTTAGCATACAGCCTGCATAACAACATAGCTTAGCATACAGCCTGCATAACAACATAGCTTAGCATACAGCCTGCATAACAACATAGGAACATAAAAAAAAAAAAAAGGAAGCTGCAAGAGGCTGGGAGACCTACACGAAGTAGTTCTTAATACTTAACACTACCTACATCCACCTTTCAGCCCCACACATAAAATTGTCTAGCCTCCTTTTAAAACGCCCTATTGACTACGTACTACATACTACAACTACATTACTGAAACTAAATCACATGAAACTAAGTAATGACACTTATAGATATATAGATATTTATATTGACCACACCAAAGCAAAAGATACACATTACCTATATTTTAAAGGGTCCAACAAAAAATAAAACAAAATGAGTCATAATCACTAACAACATCAAAAAGTAAAAACGTAAAACTAGATAAAGTCAATACAAAAATATAAACATGAAAATGTCAATACGAATGAATACTCAAACATAAATGTATTGATTAAAAGTAGTTAAGTAGTATAAATAGAAGTATAAGTACAGGTTGAAGTTCCCAAACTCGGCAACCTCGGGACCAGCGCCGAGCCGAGTAATGGAATTTTCCGACTTTTAGAACGTAGATATATTAAGGGGGAAAAAAAGCCATCCAACTTCTTCAAAAGGTCAATTTTCTCAGAAATAGTTAACACATTGTTCTTCCTTTTCTTTTCACTTCCACCAGTAGGTGTTCCTGGACGTTTGGGAGCCATAATACCAATAACAGACCTGTAGAAGTACACAAAATAACAGTGTACACAACTCTACAGTCACAACACCACTGAACAATAACAACAAACAAATCGGCGGGAGAAACCAAGCGGCCTAGTGTGGTGGCACCTAGCGGCCGACCCGGCAACTACGCGCCGGGTTTTGGGTGTTCTGCCGGGTTTTGGAAAATCCGGAACCATAGCCGAGTTTTGGGTGTTGCCGAGTCTTGGGATGCTGAGTTTGGGAACTTTAACCTGTAGTATAATTAGTAAAATAAGTAGTACTAATCAAAAATATAAATAATAACCTAGTCAAACCACTAACCTAACCTAACCTAACCTAACCAAACCTGGTGGCCTATGAAAAAAATAAAATTTGCACAACATTTCATTGTTACTTGCACACTCGTTCTGACCTATAGAAACAGTAGCAAGGTAAAAAAAATACTTCAATCCAGACCCAGTCATGTAAATATAGGTGAAGGTTAGAGGGACTATATTGCAATGCGCTTTAATGAACGTCAGTAAATGTGCGTGCGTGCGTGCGTGGGTGGGTGGGTGGGTGTGTGTGTGTGTGTGTGTTTGTGTGTGTGTGTATTTACCTAGTTGTAACATACAGGAAAAGAGTTATGCTCGTACTGTCCCGTCTCCAAATCTACTATTATCCAGTTTGCCTTTGAAGTCCTGAATACTTCTTGCATTAATCACTTTTGCATCAAGGTTGTTCCAGGCTTCTATGCTTCTATACGGGAAGCTGTATTTTTTTATATCCCTCTTGCATGTTGTCCTTTTCAATTTCTTCTCATGACCTCTTGTACTTCTGTCGTCCCACACAAACAGATCTTCTCTTATCAATTTTTTCCAGACCCATTGATGCTCTATACACTGCTATAAAATCTCCCCTTTCTCTTCTTTTCTCAAGAGTTGGGAGTTTTAGTCTTGAAAGTCTTTCTCTATATGGTAAATCTCTCAGGCTTGGAGCCATTTTTGTGGCTGCTCTTTGTATTCTCTCAATCTTCCTTATATCCTTCTTTTTATGTGGTGACCCAATCACTGCCGCATATTCCAACCTTGGTCGAATCAAAGATGTTATCAATTTCTTGATCATCTCTTCATCCAGATATTTGAATGCCATTCTTATATTCCTCAGCAACTGGTATGTATCTCCTGTGATCTTGTTTATATGCTTCTCTGGTGACAAATTGTCCTTAATCCATACTCCCAGTGTGTGTGTGTGTGTGTGTGTGTGTGTGTGTGTGTGTGTGTGTGTGTGTGTGTGTGTGTGTGTGTGTGTGTGTGTGTGTGTGTGTGTGTCATTATACAAAATATTATATTATAGTCTTTCCAATGTATCAAGTCACTTTAGTTGCTTAAATTTCTACCCATTACCATTATAATTACATATATAAAATTACATTCCTTCCCTCCTCCGATGGGAAGCGAACAATACCTCCCTCACAAGGGGGGGGGGTAAAACTACCACTCTTCTAATAATTAGAGGATGTTTGGTGTATAATTTCCACAAATGACTTGATAAATTGGAAAGACTATAGCCCAATATGTCTGCCCCCCCCCCCCATGCACTCACCACAAAGTAGTCCCCCTCCTCCTCCTGCATGCCCATGGTGAGGGTGTCATCGAGGCGCCTCAGGGTGTGGACGGGCGGCAGTAGCTCTCTCACGTCCTGCAGCGTCAGAGCCCCTCCGCGTGATGTGCTTGTGATGGTCTGCATGGCGGCGACTACTTTGGGACGACGCAAAGCTTGGCCTACGACTGCTTACATGACAGCCAGGGTAGGATTGTAAAGCAGGTGTGGGCCAGTTTGTAGTGCTTGGTCCCCCCTGTAAGGCTGTAAGGCTGTAAGGCTTGGCCCACCACTGCTTACATGACAGCGAGGGTAGGATTGTAAAGCAGATGTGGGCCAGTTTGTAGTGCTTGGTGATGACTGGCGTGGTCAGTCTCTAATCTCAGTCTCTAAATTCTGCTTGTGTGCTGAAAACTATTATATTTTCTATCTGGAAGTGACGTAACAATAAATGGCTTTGATCCTAATGACAAATCATTAGTGGTTGGTTTCATGTTTTCAGTGACGGTGCAGCGAAGGGAAATGGAACCAAATTGTACCAAACACTTCCACTCACCTAAGAAAAGCGTTTGAGGCATCCCGCATAAGAAGGGCCGCTCGTGCCACCCTTGTCCCTTCGAACACTGTGTTCAAGGGGACACTCATCCACTCTCACCCGAAACTTAAGACCTCAATAGTGATACACAGTACCCTCCCGAGTTTCACGCTATCCAAGTTTCGCGATCCTCGAGTTTCGTGCCGAGACCTAAATTCTTACCATCCCGAGTTTCGCGCTGCTTCGTACACGTACGGGACACGTCTTCCTACCGTTGGCGTAACGCCAAGGTTTCATTAAAACCTATAAGGTTAGGTATACTTGGTGGTTAAGGTTAGGTTAGGTTTCATTAAAACCTATAAGGTTAGGTTAGATATACTTTGTGGTTAAGGTTAAGTTAGGTATAATGATAACCTATAAGGTTAGGTTTGTTATGTTCTATTCAATTACTTCCCTGTTATCGGAGACCCTGACTAATTTCTCCCGGCCAAGTTTTAGTGCTTTTTCTGATGGAGATTCAGTGTTTTTAATGGAAACGGCGACCATAAAATTCGGTGATGAATTATTCTTTTTTTTTGTAACTATGGGTTTCCGGAAAATAAAACTCTCTTAGAAAAATCACCTATTTTGGTCAATTTCTAGTGTTTGCCCATACTCTCCCACTTCCCCCAAACAAGTTTGGGGACCTGTAGGAATGCGGGGTTTTCGGGTGGGGAACAAATTGTGCGTCGGAAACACGTGTTTTAAGAGTTGTGTAGGGGGGGGGGGGGTAAAATTCCCTAGATCTAGGGTAATTTCCTTATATCTAGAGAAATTTGCCTAACCAAAATTAACCTAAACTAGCGGGGGGCTTGACCCACCGATAACCTAACCTAACCAAACCAAATATAACCTACCCTAACCTAACCTCCTAGCGGGGGGTTGGGGGAGGGGGGTTCTCGACACTTCGGTCATCATTCTGTGAGGATCGTCAGGTTCACACATCTCTGGGCTCAGAAGAACTCCAATGAATTTTCCCTAGATCTAGGGAATTTTTTCAACACCCCTAACTCAAAAACAATGTGGTTGCGACGCACATTTTGTACCCCAGCCAAATATCCCGCATTCCCCCAGGTCCCCAAGCTTGTTTTGTGGGAGAGGGGGAGTATGGGCAAACACTAGAATAATACCAAAAATAGTCAAGTGTCTCTGAAAATGACCGCGCAGTCCTCGTCCATTATTACCCCCCCGACTGTATGCCAGGGTGGGTACGGAGGGGCAGAGGAGCCGAGGCAGTGTGGTTGTCATAGGACCCCTAGACACATTTCCGGCAGCCACCAAGTCAGTCTTCAAGGCCAGTACACCTGATCCCTGCCCTGCCCTGACAGCGGCCACTTGTGACACACTTGTGACACACTCGGGGCTCACACAGGCAAGTGCTCCAGCAGATTCTAAACAACGCAAATTCACATGTTCTTCACTTATACCTTAACAACACGTTCTGCTAAGTGGCCACGGCTGTCCTGTCACTCCCTACCCTCATGTCTCCCTGTAACACGTCCACGGCTCACTGTAATGCACGTACAGGTGCAGGTTTGGCGATGAACAGTAATGCTACACTCGAATCTCCGCCACACTCACCACAACACCGCCGCCGCACTGTTGCCACCTGCGAGCATGTACACACAGGATTTCGAGATTCTGACTGAACATATCACTAAATACGGGTATTCCGGTGTATAAACGTGGTAAATTATTAGTTCAGGATAATACAATGGAGTTTAAGTTTTAATTCGGTGGATATTTTGAGGTATTGATTAATATTTCAGTTAATGATGGCAAAATTTGTGAAATATTCAAGATTTCAGATTTTTGAAACATCCGTAGATCTTCCGATATTACTCTGGGCGTGATGGGAATTGAATTGAATGCTTTATTGCTGGATGTGATGGGTTATAATGGTCAAAATACACACTTATTAGACATGACTGAATAAGTACTATATCATAATATCATATAGCAAAATATTAAAGGCCTCTTCCATTTGCAACATTTCAGGAACCAGTTCACGGAACCCAAGAAGTCAGGCGTTCCATTTGCGCACGAAAACCTGGGTCCGAGGCAAAGCGCGTAGTGACGCAACAAAACCCTTGAACTTTCTCTACCCACATAGGGTGGTCGGTAGCCTGGGTAAAGGCCTCTTCCATTTGTGCCCAAGTTCCAGGAACCAGCTCTTTCAGTTCAGGGCTGGGTTCAGTTCAGGGTTCTGGGTTCGCGTGTCACAAATGGAACGCAAAAACCCCGTTTTTTTGTTTACAAACAAACTCAGCTGGCGAGGCAAGAGAGAGAGAGAGAGAGAGAGAGAGGGAGAGAGAGAGAGAGACGAATAGATACAAAAATGTATATATTACTACTACTATTACAACCATCACTACTACTACTACTACTACAACCGTCGCTACTACTACCAGTGGCGGCTCATGGCATAGGGCTGCAGAGCTGCAGCACCCCCAGACACTCACTGCCAAGTGTAGGCCCTACGTATGATGCCTTAGAGAGACAGCAGAATTGATACACTACTAACAAATATATATCATAATAATAAGTCATTATATGTTATTTAATTATTGTCAATACGTTACTAATTGAATTTTCATTAAAACCATGGTTTGGTCTGCAGACCAAAATTTAAGTTATATTTTCATATTTGCTGTACGATTCTGTTTGCAGTCGAGGCCCAGCTCGATCAGCTACCCAGTCCTTCCGTGTTTACATTGCGTGTGGACCAATTTAAGAAGGTTATAGTATAGGAGGAGGCGCCATGTTGCCTCTAGCGTGAATTAAGCTCTATATACCGGCTATAATTAAAGCGGGTATCACACGAGGCGTTTCGTCGAACCAAACTTGTATTTGGTTGGAATTGGTTTGTTCGTCGAACACTGACAACATATCTAGCACACGGTTGAGCCAACCGCTTCACCCAACAATAACAATCAAAGATGAAAGCGATGACAGTGGCAGGCGCGGAGATTTGTTGTTAATGTTTCTAACTTTAGGGGCATATATATATACGTAGCTACTGGTGATGAAAAGGGAGGAGGTGATTGTTAGAAGAGAACGGCGACATATGAAGACGCGTTCATGTGAGCTAAATGGGTTATAGTGGACGAGAACTGCGCGGTCGATCGCTACCGCCGTTACCACTTAACAGATTATTTTTTGCTTAGTATAATGTGCAATATTAATCCATTTATGCATGCGTAACTTTAAAATAATATTATATATATATATATATATATATTATATATATATATAATATATATATATATATTTAATACCATGCATAAATATTAATATTGCACATTATATATAAGTAAAAAATATTAAATATATATATATATATAATATATTATAATATATATATATATATATATATATATATATATATATATATATATATAATATATATATATTATATATATATTATATATATATATAATATATAATATTGAAGAAATTATAAGAGTTGTCTAATAATGCATAGACACACCCCGACCGACCTCCCCCCCCCCCATCCCTTAGGAGGTTAGGTTAAGTTTCGGTTATGTTAATATTCTCGTTAGGGGGTCGAAGGGGTCGGAACCCCTCCCGTTAGAACCTGCGGGGCGGGGCACAGTTGCTTTCGTACAATTCCGTCACTTCCCTGGTTTCTGAGACACTGACTATTATTTCCTGGCCAAGTTTTACAGCTTTTTCTGATGGAGATACATTGTTATCAATGAAAAAGTGCCCCTAGGATTTGGTGAAAAAACAACTTTTTAACAGGTTTCCGGAAAATAAAAATGGTACATTTTTACGATGGCACCAAACTTCCCTACACAATTGGGAGCATGGTTTTTGTTTACCTTATTGTATTCTAAGAGACATTTTCTCTTTGAGCTTTCCGTCGCAAATCAATAGTTTCGGAGATATGAACATTTTAGGTGGGAGGAAGAATAAGTTTCCTTGTTTACAAAATGCCTCCCTCTTCCTCTTCTTGTGACCTGCATTGTTTTTCTTTCGGAGGCGCACCCGTGGCTACCTTACCTAACGTAACCTAACCTAACCTGAACCTAACCTAACCTAACCTAACCTAACCTAACCTAACCTAACCTAATCTAACCTTACCTTACCGTACCTTACCTTACTTAACCTTTAACCTCCTAAATGGGTCCAATAATAAAAGTTTAATAAAATACCAAACAAAAGCGATGCAGGTCACAAGAGGAAGAAGAGTGTGGCGGACGTAAACTCTTGTCTCGCCTCCCTATGACAATTTGCCGGAATTGTCATAATGCCATGAACAACATGGCATTATCTCCAAAAGTAATGATTTGCGATGGAAGCTCATAGAGATAATGTTTCCTAGAATCCAATAAGGTAACAAAAACCACACGCCAAATTGTGTAGGGAATTTCGGTCCTAGTGGAAAATAATACCATATGTAGTCTGCAGTGTCTCTGAAAAGGACCGCGCAGTCCTTGTCCATTTTTACCTGATTTTGATATTACAGGTGGCCTTTTCTTCATAGGCCAGGCCTTTGAACCGGCTGCTCCTGTAGGATAAAAAAAAAAACACAAAAGGGAAACAGAAGAAAACAAAACTACATACAAGCCTGCAGTTGTATTGTCTATTTGCCATACAGCACATTCTTTCCAAACTCTTTCAGTCTCAATCATCCGCCCCTTGTCTCACCACACATGTCCCAGCAGCAATAACATCCATTCTCTTCCTGTCCTTTCAACCACCTCATTCATTTCACATCCCATTTCAGTCAAAACCATACGCATCATTTCCATTCTCTCCCCGTTATCTTCTCAGATCTCATATTCTATAATTCTACTAATAATCATTTTACCGCAAAATGTAAACACAAACATTAAATCAACTTCATATTCCTGAAATCTATCACATATATAATATAGACTGATATGTATTAATTTTACTGTAACGTATTATATGATGGTGTTCATTTCAATGCTTAATAATTGCTAACACTATTTATAACTTACTGAAAAAGTATAGACTTATTTTGACCGCAGAGTATATTCGACGAAATGTGCAACATTTTGTATAATTTCACAAAACCATTTCATCGAACATGTTCGGCGAAATGACCCTCGAAGTTCGACCAAACAGTCCCAACCAAATGGCAAGTTCGACGAAACAGTCCGACAAAACGCACCGTGTGATAGCCGCTTAAACTATACTTAGGCAGTCATATTTTTGATATAATTTGTGTATCCTATACTGTTGTGTTAAGCTTGCAGTCCCTCCATTTTATCTTATCACGAGCCGCCACTGCGTCCCAGTGTGAAAATTTCTAGTGTCAAAATATATAGTCATTTGATCTTTGTTTTGCTTACATATCAGCCGCCGCGTCGCCTTCTCATGGAGCAAGTGACGGTGAACGTTTTCGCGTCATTGTTTAAGGGTTACAATTGGGTACTTAATTGAGACCACTTCAGTTTATGATAATATTGTGTTTCCTTCATCTCCCCCCCCCCCCCCCCTCTCTCTCTCTCTTCTTCCCTAGCTCCTATAGCTCCTCCTTTCTTCCTTCATTCTCAAGAGGCCATTCTAAGAGTGGTTTGTTTTCCCTGTGTGTGTGTGTGTGTGTGTGTCTCTGTGTGTGTGTGTGTGTGTGTGTGTCTCTGTGTGTGTGTGTGTGTGTTATTCACCCAGGGTCTTGTCCACGCGAGCTGGCTGGCTCGCGATCGCCAGTTTTCACCCTCTCAGTGCGAGCTTGGAGCTCATTATTACCGATCTTTGGGCAATGCCCAATCCCCAAGATTTATAGATTTTTTTCATTATCTAACAGAGAAAGAGATTTATATTTTTTTTTATTTAACAGAAAGATTAATCTAATATTTTTGTTTATTTAACAGAGAAAGAGAGATTTATATATTTTTTTTATTTAACATAAAGAGATTTATATATTTTTTCTATTTATCAGAAAGATATTTATATATTTTCTTATTTATCAGAGAAAAAGATTTATTTTTTGGGTTTGATTTAGTCGATGATATCAAGGAAAAAATGAAACTAGCAATACTACTTCATAATAAAGTGCGCGAAAACTTATCTATTGCGCGCCAAATACACACAAGCCAGCCCCTATAGCCCATAGCCCCTGTAGCGCGACGTACCAACACACCGGCGCGGCCTGTCCGGCCGACCAAAAGTGGCGGGGCATCGTTCGCCGGACAAGACCCACACACACACCGGCCGCCTCATGAAAATATACAGTACACGTCGGACCACCGTGGAGACAACATGAATCCGCTGTCCGAAAATGACTTGTTGGTGATGGCTGCATGTGCAGCCATATATAATACCTATATATAATACGTCCTACTATATATAATACGTCATATATAATACCTATATTATCATAAATACAATTATTACTGGTACAATTAGTCATTATCTGGCCGAGCGAGGGGCGGGCCGCGCCGGAAGGCACCCACACACACGCAGGCGGCAGGCCGCGCCGGACGGAATTTTCAAGCGCCGACTGATTTTCATCCGGCCGCTGCGACAGGCCCCGCCGGATGAAAAACACCCCCACACACACACCGGCCGCCTCTAGCCACGCCCCTTTTCGTCGGCCGGACAGGCCGCGCCGGTGTGTGTGTGGCCGGCTTTAGGCAAGAAAAAAGAAAGTCCTTTTGTTTGTCTGTTTTGTTTTTGTATGATATTTTCTATAATATTTTCTTGTTCTATAATACTCTACTGTATAATAGACGAGATTATCATATACGGAGCAATAGTAAGTTTCAGCCTGAAGTGTAAAGCCGGCCACACACACACCGGCGCGGCCTGTCCGGCCGACGAAAAGGGGCGTGGCTAGAGGCGGCCAGTGTGTGTGTGGGGGTGTTTTTCATCCGGCGGGGCCTGTCGCAGCGGCCGGATGAAAATCAGTCGGCGCTTGAAAATTCCGTCCGGCGCGGCCTGCCGCCTGCGTGTGTGTGGGTGCCTTCCGGCGCGGCCCGCCCCTCGCTCGGCCAGATAATGACTAATTGTACCAGTAATAATTGTATTTATGATAATATAGGTATTATATATGACGTATTATATATAGTAGGACGTATTATATATAGGTATTATATATGGCTGCACATGCAGCCATCACCAACAAGTCATTTTCGGACAGCGGATTCATGTTGTCTCCACGGTGGTCCGACGTGTACTGTATATTTTCATGAGGCGGCCGGTGTGTGTGTGGGTCTCGTCCGGCGAACGATGCCTCGCCACTTTTTGTCGGCCGGACAGGCCGCGCCGGTGTGTGTGTGGCCGGCTTAAGAGTGTAGAGTGTAAGTAGGTAAGAGTGTAGACCGCACGCTATAGTACGTGACCCCTGACCCTGCAGGTCAGGCACGGGAAGTCAGGGACGACACTGGTCGTCAGCACGAGCTTGACAGACGACCTACTAAGCGATACCATGGACACTAAACGTAGTGTTTTTGGTGATATATATAGTATATATATATACTTTGGTGATAAATTAAGCAGAAAAGGTGACAAGAAGAAGAAGATTTGTCGACCGAAACGAATTGCGTGTGTGAACGTAATCTCCGCACTAGCCCGCAAGAGACCGATCGACTTCTCTGTCGACAAAAAATGACGAAAAAACCTCCGTGTGAACCAGCCCTTAAGGCTGGTTCACACGGAGGTTTTTTCGGCATTTTTTTGTAATTTAAGAAGCGATGTGAGGGAAGGGGGGAGGGGGGTTGAAGGATAACTTTGTATCACACACACACACACAAGCACGTGGTGTGTGTGTGTGTGTGTGTTTGTGTCACGTGTGTGTGTGTGTGTGTGTGTGACAACAATTATGATAGTAGTAGTCGTGATAATAATGACACTACTACTACTACTACTACTACTACTACTACTACTACTACTACTACTACTACTACTGATACTACTACTTCTACTACTACTACTTACTACTATACTACCACCACCACCACCACCACTACTACTACTACTACTACTACTACAACTACTACTACTACTACTACTATTTCTACCACTACTACATACTACTACTATAGCTACTACTACTATAGCTACTACTACTACAACTACTACTACTACTACTACTAATACTAATACTAATACTACTACTATTATACTACCACCACTACGTACTACAACCACTTCCACCACCAGCCGCCACTATACCACTGCCACCATGCACCACTACTACTACTACTACTACTACTACTACTACTACTACTACGTACTACTACTACTACTACCACCACCACCACCACCACCACCACCACCACCACCACCACCACCACCACTACTACTACTACTACTACTATTTCTACCAGTTATATATACTACTACTACTACTACTACTACTACTACCACCACCACCACCACCACCACTACCGTGCACCACCACCACTAGGCTACTACTACCACCACTACAACCACTACTACTACTACTACTATATAGTAGTAGTAGTGGTAGTATATACTACCACTACGTACTACTACTACTACTACTACTACCACCACCACCACCACCACTACTACCACCACCACTACTACTACCACCACCACCACCACCACCACTACTACTACTATAGCTACTACGTACATGTACCACCACCACCACCACCACCACCACCACTACTACTACTATAGCTACTACGTACCACCACCACCACCACCACCACCACCACTACTACTACCACTACTACTACTACGTACAGTATTACTACTACTACACTTACCTAAACATAATTGGGTCTCCGTCAGTTGATTTGAGAGGCGATGCACTTCGGTCTTGAGCCTGGGAGTGTTGAAGGGACCGTACTGTAGAGAGAGAGAGAGAAGAGAGAGAGAGAGAGAGAGAGAGAGAGAGAGAGAGAGAGCAAGAGCGAGAGCGAGAGCGAGAGAGAGAGAGAGAGAAGAGAGAGAGAGAGAGAGAGAGATGAGAAGGGCCCCCAGCAAACACACTACGTAAACCTTACGTTTTGAGAAGGTAGCGTTTTGGTAACGTTAGGAAAATTCGTAATATATACGTAAATCATACGTACACTCTTGAATTGTGTATGTTGTGTTTAGGTAGTGTTTGGTTACGTCGCTACGATACGTTTTTTCAACGTAATTAAGACGTTACAGAAATACGTGTTTCTTCTACTAATATATTACGCAGTGGTTTTACGTTTCAATTACGTATTTATAACATCATGATGTAACGTGATATTAGAGGATTCAAAACGTTATATATACATAATGAAAACGTGGATACATATGTTAAAGATACGTAAGTATAACGTTTTTAGCACGTTTATAGCACCTTTAATTATTTATTTTTATTTACGATTTTGTGACGGAAATACATATGGTTTACATTAAAAATACGGTTGCTTGGATGAAGAAATTTAATTTGAAGTAAATAGTAAATTTCAGGCAGGACCCCAAGGTTATTATGCATGTACTGTTTCTTATTATAGTCTATGTAGAAACGTTTTCTATTAGGTTCATATTAGAGAAAATGCTAATTCATACGGTATACAATTATAAGTTTTAGTATATCAAATTGTATTATTTGTTATGCTTATTATATAATCAAATGTAATGATTTCAAACTTTTAAACAGTAAACTTAAAATATATTCAAAACTATAATCAATAAAAAAGTCACATACATGATATTATGGGATATTGGGACTACTTAGATTTTCATTTTTAGGATTCAAATATATCTGAAGGAGTATATATTTTCACATTGGCACGAGGATCATTAAGTAAAAGCCAACCTACTGTGGCAAGACATAATGATCACCTCATAAACGGTAGGAACTAGCTTAATTACTGCCCTTCGTCACATAGCCACATCCTTTACCTTTCTTTTAATGCACATAGACAACAGCTATAGTGGCAAGGTTTCCGTGGCAAGGTTTCTGCAACGGAAGGAGCTGTAGCAAGAACCGTTGTAGCAAGGTAATGGCACGTCCAACCAGGAAGGTTTTGGCAATGTGCTTGCTGAAGGTAGTAGTAACGTAGCAAAAACGTAATGGGATGTAGCAAATAGGTTGTGAGAAGGTGATGGTACGTGATCAGAAGATAGTACAAAGGTTGTAGTAACGTACAAATGGTTCCCAAAATGTTGTAGAAAGGTTGTCAGTTACGTAGTGAAATACGTGGTTAGGACGCACCTGGGCGTCCACACAAATTAGAGAGAACTGCAACTCCGAAATGCCAGTGGTCGCTGGCAGTTTTAACTCACAATTTGGTGAAAAGTTGGTCAACTTGAAAGAAAAATATGGGCTTATTCCACTGCACTTAAAACACAAAAGTATAATTTTAAGAACGATTTTCTTCTATATGTATATTGTATAGAAGCCTGAGTCTGTAAAACATGCATTTAACCAAATAACCAAGTAGGTTATAGTTGAGGAGGCGAGGTAAATGTTACTCTATGATATTATATAGTCAATAACGTATGTTTAGAAGTTATCTATACCTAGGCAGTCATATTTTCCTGTTATTATTGTGTATCAATCAGATAGAAAGCCTGGAAGTGCAATGAGTCGACGCGTGAAGTGGCAATGTTTTGATTCAATCTCCCCGCCACAATCTCCCCGCCCACCACTCCCCGCCGCGGCGTGTCGCCTCCACAATTATAACCTATCATTGTCGCAGCAACAAGCCGATTTCGGCATTCTTTATTCTTCGTTTTTCCAAGGCATTGCTTATTGTATTTTGACAAGCGTTTGCCAGACGCAGCAGTACTGTCTTAGAAAACAGTGTGAACATCACCCAAATTTTACATGCCACAATATACATGTAAAAAATATATTAAGCTTTGCTACTCGAGGCGAGTAATTTGCATTAAATTGCTATTATAGAACGTTCCATCGTAATGAATGTCATCCATATAATTAGTAGAACAACAGAAGAACTATATTTTTTGGTATTCAGATGCGGTGCATCAATGTTTATCGCGAAATTAATTTATGAAAAATATTAGTCGCGGAGCCAAAACACAGTAGACCAACCTTTGAGTTAAAACTGCCAGCGACCACTGGCATTTCTCGAGTTTCAGTTCTCTCTAATTCGTACTAGTTACGTATTTTTGCTACGTAAAAGTTACAAAACCGCTACCTTTATATTACGTACAAAATACGTAAATGTGTTAGCTGGGGGAAGAGAAGGAAAATTAATATGATCTAAGGGAAAAAATATGAGGGGAGAGAGGAAGAGAAGAGAGAGGAGAGAGAGAGAGAGAGAGAGAGAGAGAGAGAGAGAGAGAGAGAGAAAGAGAAGAGAAGAGAGAGAGAGGAGAGAGAGAGAGGAAGAGAGAGTTTGTAGAAGAAAGGAAAAGAAAGAAAGGAAGGAAGGAAGGAAGAAGAAGAGGAAGAAAGGAAGGAAGGAAGAAGGAAGAGAAAGGAAGGAAGGAAGAAGAAGAAGGAAGGAAGGAAGGAAGGAAGAAAGGAAGGAAGGAAGGAAGAAAGGAAGGGAGGAAAAAAAGAAGGAAGGAAGGAAGAAAGGAAGGAAGAAAGGAAGGAAGGAAGGAAGGAAGAAAGAAAGGAAGGAAGGAAGGAAGGAAGAAAGGAAGGAAGGAAGGAAGGAAGAAAGGAAGGAAGGAAGGAAGGAAAGAAGGAAGAAAGGAAGGAAGGAAGGAAGAAAGGAAGGGAGGAAAAAAGGAAGGAAGGAAGGAAGAAAGGAAGGAAGAAAGGAAGGAAGGAAGGAAGGAAGAAAGAAAGGAAGGAAGGAAGGAAGGAAGAAAGGAAGGAAGGAAGGAAGGAAGAAAGGAAGGAAGGAAGGAAGAAAGGAAGAAAGGAAGGAAGAAAGGAAGGAAGGAAGGAAGAAAGGAAGGAAGGAAGGAAGGAAGAAAGGAAGGGAGGAAAAAAGGAAGGAAGGAAGAGAAACATCTGTCAACGATTTCATTTTCCCTCCTTAATTTCTTCCACCATTTCAACATTCCGTGTACATGTGTGTGTGTGTGTGGTGTGTGTGTGTGTGTGTGTGTGTGTGTGTGTCCCTTTAAACATAAGCTGCGTAGCTGTGTGTGTACGTAAGCCCATGTATGTATGTATGTGTACGCAGCCCACATCACACACACAAATGAGGGCGTGGATCAAGTTCGCTTAGAAGGGGTCCTACACTCCCCTCTCTCTCTCATACATACATACAGTCATACATATCTATAATAATATAAGCGAAAGTGTGTCTGTCTGTGTGTGTGTGTGTGTGTGTATGGTATAGGTTCCGCCCCCCGTGGCGGAATCCTATCATATGGCACAGTTTTGGAACCAGGTTGACCAGGGGAAGGTTTTAAGCCCACTTATGAGAAGATCCGATCACTTTTTTCTTCTTCTTTTTTAGCAGCCTATTAGCGAGAATTGTGAAAAAAAAAGTGGGTTGCGAGAATTGAGGAAACCTTGATGTAGGGTGATGGGTAATGGGTGAGTGAATGGGTGGGGGGTGATGGGTGATGGGTGAGGGAATAGATGGGGGGTGATAGGTAATGGGTGAGTGAATGGGTGTGTGGTGATGGGTAATGGGTGAGTGAATGGTGGGGGGTGATGGGTAATGGGTGAGTGAATGGGTGGGGGGTGATGGGTAATGGGTGAGTGAATGGGTGGGGGGTGATGTGAATGACTTGGCGTAATACATACATTTCTACATCCATGATTTCAGGAAAGCTAGAAGGGGCTATCTGGAGAGTCTGTGTTTGGTGGGCCGAAGGCTCACCAATAGCCCTCCGCAGGAGCTAGCCAAAAAGTCCGCCCGGAGGGCGGCTTTGCGGCTAGTTCAACATAATACCTTTTTCCTCCCTTCCTTCCCTCTCTCTCGAAGCCTGTGACGCAAGCTGGTGCAAACCCTCCGTACCTGTTCTGCAGAGCGCACACACACACACACACACACTCCGCGGGTACTCCGCGGTGTAAGGGAAGCACGCTCGGTTCACAACCGAGAAGTCCCGGGTTCGATCCCCGGGCGGAGCGGAAACAGATGGGTTGTTTCCTTAAAGTAATCGTCCAGACCCTTTTTTTTTTTCCTAATTATGTTGAATGTACATTTAAAACACCTAATCCACCAAAAATAATTGATTTCCAGTCCTTATTTCCGTAAAAACACGACTTTTGTAAAAAGCGCGCGAACAAAAAAATCTTCCCTCCAACAGGGCTACGACTGTTATTGATGACGTCAGAATAGGGACGCCCGCAGACACTCTTGTCTCACACCTGTCGGCAAATGTTATGATGAGCGATTGTGCTTCGGTGTCAGACAGTGAATCTGTCGCTGTGACCGACACTCTTCCCACACACACACCTGCACACACGCCTCCTTCCCACACACACGCCTGCGCACCAACACCCTTCCTGCACACACACACATACACACACAACACACACGTGTGTGGAGGGCGTGTGTGTGGGAAGGAGGCGTGTGTGCAGGCGTGTGTGTGGGAAGGAGGCGTGTGTGCAGGCGTGTGTGTAAGAAGGGTGTCGGTGTGCAGACGTGTGTGTGGGAAGGAGGCGTGTGTGCAGGCGTGTGTGTGGGAAGAGTGTCGGTGCGCAGGCGTGTGTGTGGGTTGGAGGCGTGTCTGCAGGCGTGTGTGTGGGAAGGAGGGGCCGTGTGGTGCAGGCGTGTGTGTGGGAAGGGGTCGTGTGTGCAGGCGTCTGTGTGGGAAGGGATGCGGTCTGCAGGCGTGTATGTGGGAAGGAAGCGTGTCTGCAGGCGTCTGTGTGGGAAGGGCGTGGTGTGCAGGCGTCTGTGTGGGAAGGGAGCGTGTGTCAGGCGTGTGTGTGGGAAGGAGGCGTGTGTGCAGGCGTGTGTGTGGGAAGGAGGCGTGTTGCAGTGTGTGGGAAGGCGTGTGCAGTGTTGGGAAGAAGGCGTGTGTGCAGGCGTGTGTGTGGGAAGGGTGTCGGTGTGTAGGCGTCAGAGCTGGGCACTTCCGTACCTCTGTCCGTACCTCCGTACCTCCGTACCTACGGACTTCCAAACTAGGTCCGGAAGTCCGGAGGTACGGAAAGTTTTTCAAAGGTACGGAAGTAACAGGTACGGACCTGCGAAATTTTGGGTCCGTACTTCCGTACCTGATATTTTCTATGATGAAAAAAAAAAAAAAACGGAGACGAAAAAACAGTCCACAGAATAACTTTCACGCGTTTTGGCGGGCAATTTGCCACTAGCTGTCAGCTGATCATTTCCTAAGGCGAGATCCGTGCATCTGTGGTGCCTGGTAAACACCAAACGTGCGGCATCAAGCTCAAGATCAACAACGTTTTATGTTTACAGTCACATCACCCGGCAACGCGTTTCAAAGTTTCACTGCTATTGCTTACTGTTTAGTGTTTACAACTAAACATGGACAAATACGTGAAAAGAAGTGATAGCGACAGGAGCAGGAGTGTGTCTGGGGATAGTAGCTGTAGTAGTGTGAGCTACAGAACCAGCACGCCTGCACCATCTGCGTCCAGAACCCATACACCACAGGGGACGTCAGATATTTCTTTGTCTGACGTGGAGCTGGACTCCTCCCAGCTGTTCACCCAGGACATAGAGGAGAGTGGGACTGAGCAGGAGGATCAGAGAAAGAGGCAGGAGGGCACCAGACAGCTAAAGGCTATGCTGTGGCACCTTGAGAAGTAAGACAAATCTAACTGTTCTATTGCAGTATTTTACTAACTTAATATTTTTAAGTTGACATCTTATGATCTTAATAAGTTAATGTTCTTATCGCCTATCGCATCGTGTCAATTAAAACTTTAAAAAATTGCAGGTTCTTTGTCTTTGACTCATATGTCAGGACAGAGAATGACACACTGGAGGGGAAGGAATGCCTGGCTGGACCTTTTCAAGAGGTACAACACCCCTCTCCCCAGCTCTGCTGCCGTGGAAAGGCTGTTCAGCTCCGCGGGAGACATCTTGCGGCCGAAGAGGTCCAGCCTCAACAACATAAACTTTGAGCAGCTGGTGTTTGTGAGGCGCAACATGCACCTCCTAGGCTACAAGGAGGTGTAGCAGCAGTACAAGGAGGAGAAGGAAGTGGAGTAGGAGTTATACACTCTAGAATAAACTTGTGATTTAAACTAATTAGTAATTTCACTCAATTGTGAACTGTGAAGACTGGAGACAAATTTTATTTTAATTGATTTGATGATTTTTTGATGGTAAATATATATTGCTATATATATTTATGAAGCTCTGATGTATTATAGCCTTGTATTTTGTTTTATTTTTGAGGTAATGACTATATTTTTTCAGGCGCGTTTTAATAGTTATAGGGTACAGGTACGGAGGTACGGAGGTACGGAGGTACGGGTACGGACAGAACAAAGTAAAATAAGGTACGGAAGTACAGGTACGGACGACCCGCGTCCCGAAGTACGGAAGTACAGGTACGGACTACCCCAAATCCAGGAACGTGCCCAGCTCTGGTAGGCGTGTGTGTAGGAAGGAAGCGTGTGTGCAGGCGTGTGTGGGGGAAGGAGGCGTGTGTGCAGGCGTGTGTGTGGGAAGGGTGTTGGTGTGCAGGCGTGTGTGTGGGACGGAGGCGTGTGTGCAGGCGTGAGTGTGGGAAGGGTGTCGGTCTGAAGGCGTGTGTGTGGGACGGAGGCGTGTGTGCAGGCGTGAGTGTGGGAAGGGTGTCGGTGTGCAGGCGTGTGTGTGTGGGACGGAGGCGTGTGTGCAGGCGTGTGTGTGGGAAGGAGGCGTGTATGTAAGCGTGTGTGTGGGAAGGAGGCGTGTGTGCAGGCGTGTGTGTGGGAAGGGTATCGGTGTGCAGACGTGTGTGTGGGAAGGAAGCATGCTGCACCCATAAAGGAGGCATGCATGTGGCATATAGCAAAAAAATCTATCAGAAACACCCAAATATCTTCAAGTACTATGTTTATCTCTGTGTTTACGTGCCTCTGATCAAGCGCGGGAAGAGGAGCCTCCCTGATGCTACGTCACAGAGCCTGAGCCTGAGCGTCTGCAAATCTTGAGAGTGTTTTGAGAACTCGGGGAATTTGCAGATTTTGATTGCGGATTATTTAAAAACGGCTGACTGGATACAAAAAGTGAAGACGTATTGTTGATACACTCGTTAATGGCTATGATTTGATTGCATTAAATCAGGAATGATGAAATGGTCTGGACGATTACTTTAATACCCGAGCCCCTGTCCACCCAGCAGTGAATGGGTACCGCGTGTTAGCCGGGGTTTGTGACCTGCTCTCCGGGGTGCTGGCTTCGGCCAACACAAAGCACTAAGGATGAATGATAAAAAAATGTTGATATGGAGATGGGGCCACACGAGCATTGCTCTGGGGGGCATTTTGGAACACTACTAAGACCATCTTAGGGGACTAAGACTAACTTAGCGCTAGTTGGACATTTTCGGAAGCAAATTTCGCTCCGCCTAAGACAGTGCAGCGAGTGTAAGCAAAGGGCAGGGTTGGGGTCGTCTTAGCCCGCAATTTTCTCCGTCACCATAACAAAAAGGTTATATTTTTGGTTATATATTATATATTTAGACTGTATATAGTATTTTTAGGCTGTATAATCCCACTATATATCTTATATATATATATATATATATATATATATTATATATATATATATTATATATATATATATAAAATATATTAGGTGTGGGCTATATATATACTATATATATAGGGGTGGGCTGGGTGGAATAGATATGATTTGCGACAGAAACGGTTAGCAATTTAAATTCTAAACATCAAAACACACCAGAAAAAAAGTGTCGTTATTCACGAAAAATATCACATAAATGGCTTTTGAGTGTGTGTGGAGGATGAACAGGGGGAAGGAAGAGGAGGGGGAAGAAATAAAAAGAAGAAAAAAAAGGAGAGAGAGAGAGAGAGAGAGAGAGAGAGAGAAGAGAGAGAGAGAGAGAGAGAGAGAGAGAGAGAGAGAGGGGAGAGAAGGGGAGAGAAGAGAGAGGAGAAGAGAGAGAGAGAAAAGAGAGAGAGGAGAGAGAGAAGAGAGAGAGAGAGAGAGAGAGAGATTCCCTCGGCGTGTAACACTGCACTGTGGGGCTGTAGCAGAAATACATATCTGGCAACTCAAGGAGAAGAAGAGGAGGGGGAAGAAATAATAGAAGAAAAAAAAAAAAGAGAGAGAGAGAGAGAGAGAGAGAGAGAGAGAGAGAGAGAGGGGAGAGAGGAGAGAGAGAGAAGAAGAGAGAGAGAGAGAAGAGAGAGAGGAGAGAGAGAGAGAGGAAGAGAGAGAAGAGAGAGAGAGAGAGAGAGAGAGAGAGAAGGGAAAAGAGAGAGAGAGAGAGAGAAGGGAAAAGGAAAGAGAGAGAGAGGAGAGAAGAGGAGAGAAGAGAGAGAGAGAGAGAGAGAGAGAGAGAGAGAGGAGAGAGAAGAGAGAAGAGGAGAGAGGAGAGAGAGAGGACTCTGCGTGGATACGTATTTCCCGCCAAAAGCCAGACTTTGTCGCCGCGCTGATTGGTTAGGTGGCACTAAGAAGGGTTGGCCTTCTGTCCCCTTACACGAGGCTAAGATGACGCCCGAAAATGCTTCCTTAGTAATCTTCTTGGCCCGGTATAACTAAGTCGGTCTTAGGACGCTAAGAGGGTGTAGTTTAGAGCCCCTTCGAAAATGCCCACCCTGGACCGGTATTACCAAAGAGATCATAGTTAAGAACGTTTATCATAGCTGGACAAAATGGCCCATTTTAGTCACAACTGGCTGGCGGATATCATAAACTGTGGGGGGACTATCACAAACCGCGCGGGAGGCTAAGAGTCCATGGGTTCACCGAGTCAACAGGGCCGAGACACAGTAACAGCCTCAGTGAAGGAATATTCGCCCACATAGGGATGTGTTGAGTGAGCTGAGTGATGCACAGCTGATTAGGAAATACCGAGTAGACCGTGTGAGGGCATATTGTTCCTCACCAACTTTGTACAAACAGCTTTTAGATCGAAAACATCGCCATCTGGCAACTCTGTTTCGTGTTTACACAGATACTGCTCAACGGTACATCTATATGCTTTATTTTCGGGAATGAATTACTACATTACTCTCTGTGTCACTGCCCTAAACATGTTATAAACATAAGGGAAGAAGTATCAACCCATAAAACGTGGTCAAAGGAAGAATTTACTGATTACATAACCCTTTTAAAGAAACAATGACGCTATATTTAGCAGACGCCTATGATAGAAAATTGTGCTAGATTCCAAACTTATGATAAATGGCGTATGATAAAAATGAATCATATCCAAGAGTTATGATAAATATTTGTCATAGCTATGATTAAGTTTTGGTAATACCGGTCCAGGTGCCCCTGTAAAATACAACTACGGTAGATCAATACACACACAGACACACACACACACACACCCGTCCGTGTGACACAGTTGGTTAGAGCACCCGGCACCATTCTGTGGTCCGGCGTTCGATCCCCTACCCTGCTCATTCTCGGGGATTTTTCCACTGTGAAATTCGGGCGGTACTGTCCCCCTTGAGCAAGGGGATCGGGGTGTGTGGTGTGTGAGGTCCCAGCATTGCCCTAAGATCGGTAATAATGAGCTCCAAGCTCGCACTGAGAGGTTGAAAACTGGCAATCGCGAGCCAGCTCGCGTGGACAAGACCATGGGTGGATGACACACACTTGACGTCAAAGGAATTTCGATATATACACGGGTATTTTGACAGGATATAACAGTAATAATCCATAGTCTGTTTTATTTAATGGTGACAAATCCTTGCCTTCTGCTTTGCTATCCTATCTATAAACGTACCGTATCTAATATCATGACACGTACGTCTCCTGATAGCATTAGTTAAGCTTTGAACATCATAGCTATATCATCATAACTTTGTGTCATGATTCTCTCTCTTTCTCTCATTTTATTTATTTCTAATTCTCTTTCTCTCGCCCTCTTTCTTTCTAATTCTTTCTTCCTTTCTCTCTCTCTCTTTCTCTAATTATCTCTTTATTTCCATCGCTCTTTATATCTCTCTCTCTCTAATTATCTTTCTTTCTCTGATTTCCTCTCGTTCTCTCTTTCTCTAATTCTCTCTCTTATTCTAATTATCTTTATTTTTCTCTCATTCTAATTAGTATTTGTGTGTCAATAGAGCTTCAGGAATAACAATGGTTGGTATAACAAAGCTTTTCTTGAGTTAGTAGCACTGTAGGGTTGCAGGTAGGCTACTGTAGTTGCAGTATCACAGGTTTCAAAACCAATAAAGAACAAAGCAATGGTCTAGTTTTTACTGGCGAGGAAGATATTAATGCTATCAGAATCATGCAGGTGATATGGAGAAGTACCTACCTGGAGACACTAGTAACTAATAAGATTAATCACTGGGTCAAGAGAACACCACCGTTCACTGCCTCGGCCACTCACACTACCCTTGGAGTCCTGCTGCACACAGGAGGGCGCGGCTCTTGCTACGCATCCACCTGTACCAACACAATACATTATAGAACAGGAAAATATATCATAACCACTTTGCATCATCTAATCATATCATGGAAAAGAATGAGTCATAACCATCCTTATTGATACAGAGACAGCATTCTAAAGGGGCACCTCATTAGTGTAATAATGGAAAAAATATCCATTTCAGGAAACTAATCAATGTTGTAAATAATGTGAACTAGAAAATGAGAACAAGTGAGAAAAACAACAGTATTAAACAATAAAAGAAACCCACGGCTAACAAGAGTGCCCTTGTGTAAGAGCCTCATGTTACACATCAGTCAGTAATTTTCCTGGTAGTGCTTGCATCATCAGGAAACTCAAGCCCTTATTAAAAACAGATGTTGTTTGTTCATACACAAGGAGGGTAAAGAGTGTATCCCGTCACACAATGGTTGGTATCAAGTAAACATTAATCTCAGATTACAGTCAGGGTCTGACAACACAGCCGGCTTTTTGTTACTGTTTTTTTTTTGCCATAGATATCATAGGATATATAAGTACCAGCAAGTGAGTTCCCAGCATTCACAACCACACACACCACCGCTGACTGCTGCCCAGCACAGTCGCAGGTCTACTGACAAAGTTAAGATAAAAAAATAAGGAAGCTATAAGAGGCCGCGAGACCTACACGTGGTACTTCCTGAGAAGATACCTTTAAGATATTTAAAAGCAAACATCATCTTTGTGATGCTGCTAATTCTGCTTACCACCGTAGGCTTGGCCATGGCAGGAGGGATAAGCAGAACTCCTGGCCCTGCTCCAGCAACCAGTCAACTGGGTCTGCACATCCATCAATCAGCAACTCAGCAACTCAGCAACATACTCCTGTACTCGGGCTACAGCGATACATGTGTGGCGACTGCCCTGGATGCTTGCAATCCTATCTCAGAGCAGCACCAGCAACCATCCTTGATTCAGGTAAGGGTCTGCACCTCTTCCCTTCTCCCTAACGAGTCATTCACCACTCTGCTCTGAATTACATTTAACACAACATACAGATTCAACATATTATAATCCTGCGAAATCAATAATTAAAGTAAAATCATAATACAATACATCAAGATTACATACATAACACTGGGGAACAAATTTTTGTTGAGTTAGGTCTGACACTTGTTATTAAGTAATTTTTGGGTGCTGAATCCAAAACTGATCTCAGTTTTTCTCTATCACGTCAAGTTTTTGAACTGTAGGATTTTCGTTTTCTTAAAAAATATGAAAAATACTGTACATAACAGTAACAATGCTTATTTTATAAAAAGTTGCAAATGTTAACATACAATGAAAAATGAAAGAAATAGGCATGAATAGAATGTTTATTTAACATTATCATGTTTTTAGAAAGGATAAGGCTATAATTGTGTGCAGGTTAAGGTAAAAATTTACGTTTGTAGCTTTGTCTGGAGTGTTCAACTTGAGGACCATCGCGTTTGATGCTCCAACAATAGTCAGCCATCATATGCACATCCCATCTACCCTGGTAACGTTCTTCCATAACCTTCAAATCTTGGTGAAATCGTTCACCTTGCTCGTCGCTAGCAGCACCAAGATTTTCCGGAAAGTTGGCAAGATGGCTATGCAAAAAAATGTACTTTAATACTCATGTTGCAACCAAGCGCTTTGTAGCTTCCAATATTTTTCGAAAATTTCTGGAATTACTTGCAGTGTATTTCCAAAAAAGTTTTGACGACTTTTTTAATGATAGCCAAGCATTTTTTCAAGGTCTGACATAGTACCGTTGAAATGTTCATCTTTTGAGAGCTGTCAATTTTGGGACCACAAAACACACCGGCTTGATTTTTTCAATTGACGTCCAGGAAATGCCAGATGATGTATTTTCAAAACAGTCGCCATCATTTTACAATGTTTTTAACAAATTGTTTCTGAGCCCTAGTTTATGGCAGAGGTGGGAAATTTTTTTTTCCTGAAACAAGGGCTCTTACAATGTTAGGACTCCTTTTAAGACAGATCTCGGAGGGCCAATTCGTTGAAAACCCAAAAGCTTCTTCGAGCTTGCTACCCCCACTACAGAGAAAGCGGGATTTTTGTGTTCCACTTGTTGACCAAAAGGAAGGACACCTTTTAAGGTCAACACAGGATCCAATTGTGTTTGTCTTTGCAAAAAAACTAATACTCTCTTTAATTCCCATTTTCTTCCAAAGCAACCGAATGCCAATAGGACGCGCCAAAAAAATTGCCATTGTTAAAAGGACCACTTCAAGCTCCGCTTTACTATCAAAAAACACTCGCCATCTTTGGGGATTGAGATTGAAAGCCCAAATTCCTTCAGAAAACCCAAAGGAAATTTATGGCAAACCAAAACCGCGGCCTTCGAAAGTACGTAAAATGTACTTTTTTTTGGTTCGAAAGTATGATCCCTTCATTTTTCTTGTTCAAGTATGTTTTTTCCGTTCAGTTTGATGTAATTTCTGAAGCTTTTTTGGAAGGCCCAAATCACGTGCAAAACTTTTCAACTCGGCTGTCAAATCCCCACGAACTGAATCCTCGTAAATGCAAAATCGCATCATTGCGTCCTGCGTTCTTAAAACATCACTCAGATCTTCTAGAGGAGGTAGTTGTTCAAAAAACTGGCACGGAATTTCAGCTGAAATGGGCATTGGTCTTATGCTGACGGTAGATTAGGGTATTCTATTTTTTTTATTTTTCTTTTTAAATCCTGACGTTTTCACTAAACAAAAGTAACGGTCTGTGGGAAGATTTTTTTGCTTTCCCCCCAAACCAGGGGATACCCAAATCCAACTTTTTCCGTTTTCCTTTGGTCCCCATCCGTAATCTCCGACACACTGCTTGCACCCCTTTGTAGGGGGCCCCAAACTTTTTTCTTGATCACCGAGTTTCACTTTTTAAAAAAATGCGAAATATGCGTTTGGGAAAAAACGCTGAGCTTTCCCCCTGACTTTGGAAAAGGTGAATACCAATATTAGCAGAAGGAGCAGGGTTGTTTTGGCATTTTCGACGAGACGTAGCAGGTGCAGACTGACTAAACAAAAAAAATAATTTTCCTTGAAATAAAACATAAGCTGGATAGTACAACTTTGAAAAAAAAAAAAAAAACGCATAAAAAAAGAAATAGAAATTACAATGGATGTTTTACAAAGGGTTTAAAAAAAGCCCATAAAAAAATCCCCTATTCCTATATCCTAGCTTTTTGTTTTTAGATATTGATAGTCGACCTATTGGGGGCTGCACACACCTCTCACCCCCACCCGTCTAATTTTAAAATGACAAACAAAATGCCCCAAAAAGCCCCGATGAGTCAAATCGAACGTGGCAAGTTTTACACAGCTCACAAGTGGAATTTTGCTTTTTTAGGGTAAGGGGTGGAAAAAAACTTGACGTGCTAGAAAAAAAAAAGATACAATTTTGGAAAAACAGCATGCCAATTTTTGGGCTAAAAAAGCTCAAAAAACTAACTCAACAATTTTTTTTTTTTTTTAAATTTTTCCCCTGTAAACATATAGGCACATTCATTGACAAATAATGGCGCTTTCCTTGCTTCCCTTGGAAAAAATTTTTGAAGCACAACACAAAAAAAAAAAAAGTCATGTAAGTTTGGGGGCCAATACTGAATTTAGCCAAAATCCCCAAGTCGTGCTTTTGGCTCATTTTTGCTCGTAACATTTTTTTTTTTTACGCTTTAGTTTGCTGAAAACGCTGCGAGGCGACAGGGCAGGGATTTTGGGGAGAATGCGCAGGTGCAGATACATTTGGAAGAGCCCTTCTAGTCTGCACTTTGTCAAGCAATTAAAAAACTGCAAAGGCTTAGTTGGTTGTCCCCAATTTGAGCGGAACTTTGGAGGTGCCATTTCACCACCATAGCATAAAGATTGGCAGGATACTTTTGCCGGTGATTTTTTTATTGAAGTGGCCCTTTGCTGATATTGTTAGGTACTTTCAGAGGAAACGGAAGTTTTCAGAAATATTCTTGGCAGCTTTGAATGTAAGTCAGTCAGCCAATTACCGTATTTGCCGGCGCATAAGACGCACCCTTATTTTACATAAATATTTTGAGAAATAAAAATTATTAGTGTTTTGAGGACATTTACTTTTCGTAAATTTATTAAGTTATTCAAAAAAAGATTTTGTAAGGGAAAACAAATGATTTTGAGGATGTACCCAAATACAATATTCACAGTGCAGTGAATGTGAATGAAAAATTATACTAGTTAAAATGTAAAGAGAATGTTTAGGGTAACCAAAATCGGTCATCACTTATTGCAGGATGCTCTACGAATTGATATTCTAATATTATCTACTTATGACATTTACAGTCGGCGCAAAAAAACTTAGGACGCCAAAAATCCTAGGACGGGAATAACGTTCGTAGCTGTTTTGACAATTTTGGTGGGAACGATTGAATTTTTTTACTTTTTTTGTATATCTGGCAGTGCGTTAGGGTGTCTGCTGTAGATTCCTCACTGCTGCCCGCTCTGTATCTTCCAAGTCATCATAGGAAGAGGTTGTTGTGTTTGGTTCTCCAACATTCCTACACCCCCATTCACCCCTCCATTTTCTACCGCCTCCTCCAGGTCTACTGACGCATTATGCCGGGCAAATCTCTATCCATTGTGAAGAAGACACATATAGTAACCTTGTATGGAAGTGGGAAAACAATTGGCCAGATTGCGAGGGAGATGTGTGTTTCCAAAAATACCGTCTCGGTGTGGTGCAGGCGGGCGCAAGATGGTGAGTTAGAGACTGTTTTGGCGTGGAAAAAAGGGTCAGGGCGACCAAGAAAACTTCAAAGAAGACTGATCAACTGCTCAAAAGAATTGTTGATGTCAATAATCGTTTTGAGCAGTTGATCAGTCTTCTTTGAAGTTTTTCTTGGTCGCCCTGACCCTTTTTTCCACACCAAAACAGTCTCTTAGTCACCATCTTGCGCCCGCCTGCACCACACCGAGACGGTATGTTTGAAAACACACATCTCCCTCGCTATCTGGCCAATTGTTTTCCCAGTTCGATACAAGGTTACTATATGTGTCTTCTTCACAATGGATAGAGATTTGCCCGGCATAATGCGTCAGTAGACCTGGAGGAGGCGGTAGAAAATGGAGGGGTGAATGGGGGTGTAGGAATGTTGGAGAACCAAACACAACAACCTCTTCCTATGATGACTTGGAAGATACAGAGCGGGCAGCAGCGAGGAATCTACAGCAGACGCCCTAACACACTTCCTAATATACAAAAAAAGTTTTAAAAAAATGTCGCTCCCACCGAAATTGTCAAAACAGCTAAGGACGTTATTCCCGCCCCAAGTTTTTTTGCGCCGACTGAAGCTTAGATTTAATGTTGTAAGTATGCCTTTGTTGCTTTTCATGCTATGTGTTTAGACTTTGTGGAAAATTTGCAGTAAAGATAATGGTATTATTTCGGTAGTGGGCTTTCAAAAGTCCTAGGATTCTTACCTCCATTATCGTGTATCTTTCTTCATTCTGTGTATTTTGAGCCCCATTTCCCATGGCACAATCAAATATTAATGGCATTGGCAGTGTGAGGCTTGGCAATGTTTGCAGGGCGGGCCTGGAGGGGCAGGGCGGGCACCACCCCACACACACATATGTAAACAAACTTTGATTTCCTATAAAAACTAGAGCCAGATTAATTCAAAACACAGCAAAACTATTCAGGAAAGCTAAGTTTCGGCCTCGAAATCGGTGGTTACCCAATAACAAAAAATTACCAAGATATTACACTGTAAGGTAACCATCTCATACATTTTTTGTTATTGTTGAAGGGCACCGATGTCGGGATCGAAGATATTCGCCATGGTTTACACCTGTGAATCTATCACAGTCGCGAGGGTTGATTAGTCTTTCTCCTTTTTGGCGCCGTGATGGGTCTTGGTCTTGGTGTGATGTGTGGAAGGCTTCTGTCCTGTCTACCGGTACCGTTGCAGCATTTTTATTAGCACTCTTTCCAGTTACAGTTTACAATTTCATTATCCATAGAGATACAGGGGTGATGATTGAGGGATCGAGGTGGTATAAAGGCCTACCCTGTCTCCCATCCATTTACAGTGGAGAGCAGCAGCGGGACTGCGGGAGGGGGGTGATGTTTACATATGACGGCCATCTTGGCAGCAGAAACCGCGACCTTGTTGCCCCACCTCTTGTTTTCTCTTAAACTCAAACTTTTTCTTGGTATTATGCATTATTGCTGATGTTACTAGTAACACAGTTACAAATTTGTGTTCAGTGGTCTACTGCTCAACACGATCACTCAAGACTCCCTTAGTAATACACCACCGGCCATTCTGCATTCTCTGCCCAACCTCTCATTAGTAATATGGCCGCATTAGACGCAGGGTGAATTTTGCATTCCCTGTCTTGGAAAAAAACTGTGTCTTATGCGCCGGCAAATACGGTAATTATTCAATAATGTATATATATAACGCAGACTTTCTGAAAAATTCTTCTTCAGGTGACTCATCTGCTTCATTTTGTTGTGATAAATTTGAACTGCTGTGCCATCACCATCATCATGAAATCTTCTTTTGCGTTTAGGTCCAGCTGCTTTACCACGACCACGATACAGTTTCACCTTGATGTCCAGGTTTGAAGCAACTAGCTTTGCTTCATTCCACATAGCTTTTCAGTTATTTCGGAGATCTGTCAGTTCTACAAGCAATCCCTCTATGTTTGATGGGTCCTATGGCCCCATCAAAGCCTCAATGGGCTCCCCCAGAACCCCATGGGCCCCCCAGAACCCCATGGGCCCCCCCAGAACCCCATGGGCCCCCCCAAACCCCATGGGCCCCCCCAAACCCCATGGGCCCCCCAAAACCCCATGGGGCCCCCCAGAACCCCATGGGCCCCCCCAAAACCCAATGGGCCCCCCCAAAACCCAATGGGCCCCCCCAAAACATCCAACCATGGGCCCCAAACCCAGAAACCCCATGGGCCCCCCAGAACCCCATGGGCCCCCCCAAAACCCCATGGGCCCCCCCAGAACCCCATGGGCCCCCCAAAACCCCATGGGCCCCCCCAGAACCCCATGGGCCCCCCCAAACCCCATGGGCCCCCCAAAACCCCATGGGGCCCCCCCAAAACCCAATGGGCCCCCCCAGAACCCCATGGGCCCCCCAAAACCCCATGGGCCCCCCAAAACCCCATGGGCCCCCCCAGAACCCCATGGGCCCCGGGGCAAATGCCCCGGCAGACCCCCCCTCTCGGTGGGCCTGCCTACATCCACCTTTCATCCCCATCCATGAACCTATCCAGCCCCCTTATAAAGCTCCCTAATGACGCCGCACTAACTACCTGTCGACTGAGTCCATTCCAATCATTCACCACCCTATTTGTGAACCAGTTTTTCCCTATTTCTTTTTTAAATCTACACTTTTCCAGCTTGAATCCGTTACTTCTTGTTCTACCCTGGTTAATATCCATAAGAACTTTTCCTACCTCTCCTTTATTAAATCCCTTTATCCACTTAAAAACTTCTATCAGATCACCCATTACTCTGCGTCTCTCGAGTGAGTGTAACTTTAATAGCTTCAATCTCTTCTCATAACTAAAGTTACACATCCCTTGAATCATTTTGGTCATCCTTCTCTGCACTGATTCTAACAAGGCCACATCCATCCTGTAATATGGAGACCAAATCTGAACTGCATAGTCTAGGTGAGGTCTGACTAGAGCCAGATAAAGCTTTAGAATAACTTCCGCACTTCTACTTTTAACACTTCTGGTCAGGGCCGGATTAAGGGGGGGGCTACCGGGGCTCTAGCCCCAGGGCCCCCACCAAAAGGCCCTCCACCATATGTATATCAGCTTTAAGCAGTAATATTAAAAACATTGGAAAGTTACAAAACCAAAACATATTTGCCTGTCTCTGTTTCATCCTTTATCTCTGAATACCAGTCTATGCATTAATAGTTCTTTGCCAAACATAGGCCTCAAAATACCCACAAAAGTGCTTAATTTTCGTGTGAATATAAGGCCCCCACAAAAGCTGAGCCCCAGGGCCCCCACAGCTCTTGATCCGGCCCTGCTTCTGGTAATGAATCCCAACACTCTTTTAGCTCTATTTCCAGAGGTGGGCACGATACTTTTTTTTGGTAGTGCAATAACGATACTGTGATACTTTTTTCCCGCTAGTTCGATACGCAATACTCCGCTACTTTTTCGGATTTTCTTAAAACAATACGCGCTACTGCAATACTCCGCTACCGATACTTTTTTCTTAAAGCGATAGTGTCGCAGCGATACTGCGATACCAAAAATTTAGCTTTGCGATACTTTGCTACCTAAGAAAACACTGTATTAGCCAAAAAAAAATTTTTTTTTACTTAAACTACAGTTTAGGCACATTAAAACATTGTAATATATTTATTTTTAAACTGACAAATTTTATTCCAAATATAAAGGTCGTCTTTTAAAGTATCAAGGGAAATTTAAGCGATACTTGAGTTGCGATACTCATACTCCGCTACTTTGAATTCTTATGCGATACTATTTTGGCGGTGCGATACTATCGCAGTATTGCAGTATCGCTCTCGCCCACCTCTGTCTATTTCTGGCCTCAATACATTGTTTCCTAGGTCGGAGGTCTGGGCTCACCCTCACTCCAAGATCTTTTTCACCTTCTCATCTTTTCAGCGATACATTGCGTATGGTGTATCTATTACCAGGGTTTTTTCTACCAACATTCATAACGCTGCACTTATCCATATTAAATTCCATCTGCCATCTGACTGCCCAGTGGTTACACTCAACACACACAAGGAGCTGCCCGGTAACACGTCTGGTCTCTCCGCCAGACAACGAACCACCAATATTCAGTAGTATTGGATTTACATTTCAAATGAACTACAAACCCCAGGAACCATTATGCACTACTTAAGTAGGGGAGATCCTGTAGTTCATTGTACCACAGAGTACGGCTTCACAGTTAGCACAACTTGTTCCGGGCCTGCCGGCTTGTTGCTTGGGCCTGCCTGCTTATTTTTCAGTCCATCCAATCCAAACCTCCATGCAGGTGGCCAATGACCACTAACCATCAGGCTGCACAACACTCCCTTATGAAATGTCTGTGGTCAGCGTCCCTCAGTACCACAAAACATGTGACCTGTACATGACTGGCAACATAGCACAGGTCACTCACATCTCTGTCCAAGAGGAACACAAACCTTGTTTCTGGTTTGACTGGTGTGACAGTTTGTTTGGTTTTCAGGTATACTTCTTATTCCTTTGTCCTTGTGTTACAGGAAGCAAAGGAGGTGTTGGAGGAAGGAAAGGAGGTGTTGAAGGAAGGAAAGGAGGTGTTGAAGGAGATCAGTGTTATGGTAAACAAGTTGGAGTCCCGTCCACGTCACTGCAAGGATTTACTGGATTCTGGGAACACAGGGAGTGGCCTCCGCCTGGTGTATCCTTATCCCGGGCAACCCCACCATCACGTGACTGTGTTCTGTGACCACACTGTCGATGGCGGAGGCTGGACGGTTTTTCAAAGACGCACCAACGATTCAATCCGCGAGGACTTTAATCGTACCTGGATTGAGTATAAGCTGGGTTTTGGAGACATAGAAGCAGAATTCTGGATGGGCCTTGGCCTTCTTCACGTCCTGACCTCCACGACTCTGCAGGAGTTGCGGATTGACTTGGCAGATAACGAGGGAGAGGAACGATGGGCAAAGTATGGTGTCTTCAGTGTTGGTTCAGATGAGGCCAAGTACCGCCTGAGTGTTGAAAGGTGAGACCCCCAGACCTACCTACATCCCACCTACATCCTCTTAGAAATGTTCCAATCCAATGTCTTTTTTGTTCAGTCTGTTCAGCACTTCTTTCCATTGACCTCCCATCATTTTCTTATCTCTATTTTGTCCTGCTCAATATCCACCTGTGGATCTACTGAAGTGGAAGTACTTCTCACATTATGTACAACTAAGTGGAAGAATCTACTCTGGGGCTGTATTATTATGCTCTTCCATGGAATAACTACCGTACTCTTTCCTTGTTAGACAACCTTCTCTCCATATACTGCTACATCTGACCTCAAAGTACCTGATATACTGTATCAAAGCAGGGTGTAGCACTGAGGAAACACAATGTAAGGATGCTAGGTGGCAATGCATGCACCTTTTGCTTCTCAGTGTGACAAAGGGATCTGTGGTGGGGAGATGCATTCAATAAGGGTGTGCTCATTTTGTTGGGGCCAATTTATAAATTTTACTTTCTCAAAAATGGATGCAAAAGATGTGAGTATAGATAGAAGAAAAGGATCAGTATCATTATAGATTAAGCCACTGCATAATACAGTGCTGGACAGAGACTCGGCACCCCGGTGAGAGCGGCGAGACAATAGGGGGAATTGTGTTCATTGTATTCTTGAGGGTAATGTGAGACATCTATATATTATAAGCCTATAAGGTTTGGGCGCCTGCATGACGTCACGGCAGCCACGACGCATGGCCTGGGGGTAGCAGAGCGCGTTAGTAGCTCGCAGGCAGCCACCAAGGCTGATTCTGTGTTATCCCTGCTGCGCGTGAGCCGGCTTGAATTCACGTAGCTACAGCTGGGTTTTGTGGCTTTTCTGATTTAGTATTGCCTCTACCAGTCAAAACACAAGATAGCCCAGATCATTGCTCTGAAGAAGGCAGGCCACAAAACCAAGGAAATAACCGAGGTGATCGGTCTAGCAAAGTCAACAGTGCGACGGAATGGTGGACCACATTCAGAGCCCTCACAGAAGTCTTCCACGAATGGCCACAGCTTTTCCTCGGCACAGATGGCAAACCACTATTTTCCTCTCCATGATGTGGCACTGTTGTTTGCTAGACCAACCCAAGGTCCAACCCAAGGAGGCCCCTTCATCAACCCTGCCAAGGAGTCACAACTGATCTTGCAGGCTTACACTTTAAAGTGTCATGCCCTTCCAGTTCTTAGAAGCCTTGGCTGCAGAAGCAGACATAGTGAAGCCAAGGTGTTGGTGGACCAAGGCACACAAACACCAAAAAACTGCAAAAATTACTTTTTTCAAATGTTTTTTTCAAAAATGTGAAATGATTTTAATTATGAATATTTGCTCCTAGCCATTACTACTCATCCATAATTCCCACTTATCCATCTTTTACTGTATATATTATATATATATTTTATATATATATATATATATATATATATATATATATAATATATATATATATATATATATATATAAAGCTTTCATTTGATCACAATGTCACTTTAGCACACATATCACATAATGTAAATAACAAGTTATTGTGTATGTGTTACCTCTGGAATGTGATGGCAGGTACAGTGGCGACGCAGGGGACGCCATGACATACCATCATGGTCAGAGCTTCAGTACCCATGATCAGGACAACGACGCTCATAATACAGCCAACTGTGCCGAAAGGTGAGTATTGTCAACTCTAAAGTGTGCAGGTTTAGTAGTGAGATCTGTCAGTTTTTGAAGTGACTTCCATATCTGTTGGCACATATCAATACAACGTCTTGCTCACATGTCTGGTCAAGCATTGCATAGTGTGAAGAGCACTGATGGACTATGTCCATAAGAATTATAAAAGCTTTTTGTTACCAAATCTGCTACCAAATTTAAATTTGCAAGTTTTTTTTTATATTTGAAAAGTATGGTTAGCACAATCTTCAGTAAAGGACACCTATGTATCTTACGTCTAAGATATTTTCTAGTTTCTACAAACTTGAGGAGGTCAATGAATTTCAAGAGCTTGGGTCTATCATGTGCCAGTATTGTAGGGGAGCAGGGAAGGAGAGGTAGAGAGGCCCCTACAAGGAAGAAAAGTAGTGGTATCTTTGAATCCCATCATGAAAGAAAGGGCAGTGAGAAATCAAATAGAGAAGGCACTAGAGAGCCTAATAGTCCTGTCAGGAAGGATGAGAGAGGAATGACAAGAAGGATATCCTAGAGAAAGAAGAACACTGTTGGATAAATATCGGGCCTCATGACGCCCCCGCCGCCAAGCGTCTGTCATTAAGTCTCAAATGATTAAGCTCCAGTGGCGTCGTGAGGATGTTTGTCACTTACATCACCTTTATAGGGAAAATTTGTGTAATATATGTAGTATAAGAAAAATATGAACAATGGTTTGTAATGTAAAAAATAAGGCAAGAAATAGTAGTGTCTAAACATGTTTCTCACAATTTTGTCTTCATCTCGCTGCAATTTGTCAAGTGTTGCTCCCATAACATTTTTGATCACTTGTTCAAAATGATCAAACTTTTCTTGTTCTGATGGTATAAGATCATTAGCAATACAAAAATATAGAGATGGTAAAAATAGAGCATCCATCCATCAGGCATCCATGTAAACTAGACAAGACAATAAAGAGGTGCATGTGTCTGTAATGAGCTTTGCATTCATGCTTACCAGGTATCGTGGAGCTTGGTGGTATAAAGACTGCACCCAATCCAACCTGAATGGCTACCAGCATCAGGGCAATTATTCAGCAAGCTACTCTGAGGGCATCACTTGGCAACAATGGCGCGGCTGGAAGTACTCCCTGAGCCGAACCTCCATGATGATCCGGCCGGCCTTCTGATACAGTCACTCCAGCCAATCCTCCTCCAATACTCCATGACAAAAAATGTTGAGTGCCAAAAAATATTAAGTGCCAAAAATGTAGCTTTTGTTTTCTTTTGTATAACTACATGTGTACTAACACACACGGAATAGCTGTACGTTACTTCATCCTGTGTTGCTTTATCTATGTAGTATGCTGTGTATAAATATTAAAAACAATGGTATATCTTTTCACAAATAATTTTTTCCCTCTCTTCCCTTTGCTGGCAGCACTCTGGTAAAGATCAGAAAAAGTTTGCAGGAAGATATATGTTACTTTTCTGGGGGTTTCCATAATACACCTTTTCACTCAAATTAGAACAACAGAACTTCAAAATAAGACAAATGAATTTTAAAATATAATAATATTTTTTTTCTTTTAGTTTGAAATTGAATTATTTTAATTTGAAGTTGTTATTTAAATTTGAAGTTGTTACTTTAATTCAAACTTCACTTGATTTAATATAAACTGCAGTTGTTTTAATTTAAACTTAAGTAGTTTTAATTTGAGATTCACTTGTTTTAATTTGAAATTCAGTTGTTTCAATTTGAGATTCACTTGTTTTAATTTGAAGTTCAGTTGTTTTAATTTGAGATTCACTTGTTTTAATTTGAAGTTCAGTTGTTTTAATTTGAAGTTCAGTTGTTTTGATTTGAAGTTCAGTTGTTTCAATTTGAGATTCACTTGTTTTAATTTGAAGTTCAGTTGTTTTAATTTGAAGTTCAGTTGTTTTGATTTGAAGTTCAGTTGCTTTAATTTGAAGTTCAGTTGTTTTAATTTAAAGTTCAGTTGTTTTGATTTGAAGTTCAGTTGTTTTAATTTGAAGTTCAGTTGTTTTAATTTGAGATTCAGTTGTTTTAATTTGAAGTTCAGTTGTTTTAATTTGAAGTTCAGTTGTTTTAATTTAAAGTTCAGTTGTTTTAATTTGAAGTTCAGTTGTTTCAATTTGAGATTCACTTGTTTTAATTTGAAGTTCAGTTGTTTTAATTTAAAGTTCAGTTGTTTTAATTTGAAGTTCAGTTGTTTCAATTTGAGATTCACTTGTTTTAATTTGAAGTTCAGTTGCTTTAATTTGAAGTTCAGTTGTTTTAATTTGAAGTTCAGTTGCTTTAATTTGAAGTTCAGTTGTTTTAATTTGAAGTTCAGTTGCTTTAATTTGAAGTTCAGTTGTTTTAATTTGAAGTTCAGTTGTTTTAATTTGAAGTTCAGTTGCTTTAATTTGAAGTTCAGTTGCTTTAATTTGAAGTTCAGTTGTTTTAATTTGAAGTTCAGTTGTTTTAATTTGAAGTTCACTTGCTTTAATTTGAAGTTCAGTTGTTTTAATTTGAAGTTCAGTTGTTTTAATTTGAAGTTCAGTTGTTTTAATTTGAAGTTCAGTGGTTTTAATTTGAAGTTCAGTGGTTTTAATTTGAAGTTCAGTTGTTTTAATTTGAGATTCACTTGTTTTAATTTAAAGTTCAGTTGTTTTAATTTGAAGTTCAGTTGTTTCAATTTGAGATTCACTTATTTTAATTTGAAGTTCAGTTGCTTTAATTTGAAGTTCAGTTGTTTTAATTTGAAGTTCAGTTGCTTTAATTTGAAGTTCAGTTGCTTTAATTTGAAGTTCAGTTGTTTTAATTTGAAGTTCAGTTGTTTTAATTTGAAGTTCAGTTGCTTTAATTTGAAGTTCAGTTGTTTTAATTTGAAGTTCAGTTGTTTTAATTTGAAGTTCAGTTGCTTTAATTTGAAGTTCAGTTGTTTTAATTTGAAGTTCAGTTGTTTTAATTTGAAGTTCAGTTGTTTTAATTTGAAGTTCAGTTGCTTTAATTTGAAGTTCAGTTGTTTTAATTTGAAGTTCAGTTGTTTCAATTTGAAGTTCAGTGGTTTTAATTTGAAGTTCAGTGGTTTTAATTTGAAGTTCAGTTGTTTTAATTTGAAGTTCAGTTGTTTTAATTTGAAGTTCAGTGGTTTTAATTTGAAGTTCAGTTGCTTTAATTTGAAGTTCAGTTGTTTTACTTTGAAGTTCAGTTGTTTTAATTTGAAGTTCAGTTGCTTTAATTTGAAGTTCAGTTGTTTTAATTTGAAGTTCAGTGGTTTTAATTTGAAGTTCAGTTGTTTTAATTTGAAGTTCAGTTGTTTTAATTTGAAGTTCAGTTGTTTTAATTTGAAGTTCAGTGGTTTTAATTTGAAGTTCAGTGGTTTTAATTTGAAGTTCAGTTGCTTTAATTTGAAGTTCAGTGGTTTTAATTTGAAGTTCAGTGGTTTTAATTTGAAGTTCAGTTGCTTTAATTTGAAGTTCAGTGGTTTTAATTTGAAGTTCAGTTGTTTTAATTTGAAGTTCAGTTGTTTTAATTTGAAGTTCAGTTGTTTTAATTTGAAGTTCAGTTGTTTTAATTTGAAGTTCAGTTGTTTAATTGAAGTTCAGTTGTTTTAATTTGAAGTTCAGTTGTTTTAATTTGAAGTTCAGTTGTTTTAATTTGAAGTTCAGTGGTTTTAATTTGAAGTTCAGTTGTTTTAATTTGAAGTTCAGTTGTTTTAATTTGAAGTTCAGCTGCTTTAATTTGAAGTTCAGTTGTTTCAATTTGAAGTTCAGTTGTTTTAATTTGAAGTTCAGCTGCTTTAATTTGAAGTTCAGTTGTTTTAATTTGAAGTTCAGTGGTTTTAATTTGAAGTTCAGCTGCTTTAATTTGAAGTTCAGTTGTTTTAATTTGAAGTTCAGTGGTTTTAATTTGAAGTTCAGCTGCTTTAATTTGAAGTTCAGTTGTATTCATTTGAGTGAAAAGGTGTAGATTTTGACGAAATGACTTGTGGGCGAACTGACATGTGGGCGAAAAGACCATAAACCATTTGCTTCTTACTTTATATATTACTGTCTCAAAGAAATACACACACACAAAAACTTAAATGCTCTTCCCCTGTAGCTGTTGCCAAAACTTGTGAGGTGCAGCCCAGCCACTGCCCCGCCATCGTCCAAGTATCTCAAGCCACTGATACAATGTCGGCCTAAACATATAATACACATGTACTATAAACAACAAAGCCGACTGGACACCCCGGCCGCTATCTTTTTCCAAAGCAGGAAAAACATCCCCACGGATTTATCAAAGGCCACATTTTTTACCCTAGTTAGTTTAATTCGTAGCGCCGCCGTCTCTCTCTCTTTCTCTCTCTCTCTCTCTCTCTCTCTCTCTCTCTCTCTCTCTCTCTCTCTCTCTCTCTCTCTCTCTCTCACACACACACATAATATTGGAAATTTATTATATTCGTAAATACATAGATATTATTTCAGCAAGATTAGACCTAAAACCTGCTGGACCTAAATGCAAAAGAAGATTTCATGATGATGGTGATGGCACAGCAGTTCAGATTTATCAGAACAAAATGAAGCAGATGAGTCACCTGAAGAAGAATTTTTCAGAAAGTCTGCGTTATATATATACATTATTGAATAATTAATTGGCTGACTGACTGTTACATTCAAAGCTGCCAAGAATATTTCTGAAAACTTCATTTTCCTCTGAAAGTACCTAACAATATCAGCAAAGGAGCTCACTTCAATCAAAATCACCGGCAGATAAGTATCCTGCCGATATCAGTCATGCTATCGTGGTGGAAATGAAGCACCTACAAACAGTTCATCGCTCAAATTGTGGACAACCAACTAAGCCTATTGCAGCTTTTGAATTGCTTGACAGAGTGCAGACTAGAAGGGCTCTTCCCAAATGTATCTGTCAGCCTGCGCATTCTGCTAAAAATCCCTGCCACTGTCGCCTCTGCAGAGCGCTCATTCAGCACTCAAGCTGATACAAAAAAAAATGTCTACGAGCAACAATGAGCCAAGCACGACTTGTGGACTTGGCTAGATTCAGTATTGAGTCTCATCTTACATGATCTCTTGATTTTGGATGTTGTGCTTCATAATTTTGCCAAGAGGAAAGCAAGGAAAGCGCCATTGTTTGTCAAATGAATGTGCCATATATGTATTATGTATGTAATCTTGATGTAGTGTATTATGATTTTACTTTAATTATTGATTTCGCAGGATTATAATACGTTGAATCTGTATGTTGTGTTAAATGTAATATTTGCCAACATTATGAAAGGGGTGAAGGAAGGAGGGATGCAAGGTTAAGTTTAAGAGGTGTGAGGGAAGGCATGAAGGGTGTGAGGGAGGGTATATCAGGTGTGAGGGAAGGCATGAAGGGTGTGAGGGAGGGTATATCAGGTGTGAGGGAAGGCATGAAGGGTGTGAGGGAGGGTATATCAGGTGTGAGGGAAGCCATGAAGGGTGTGAGGGAGGGTATATCAGGTGTGAGGGAAGGCATGAAGGGTGTGAGGGAGGGTATATCAGGTGTGAGGAAGGCATGAAGGGTGTGAGGGAGGGTATATCAGGTGTGAGGGAAGGCATGAAGGGTCGTGAGGGAGGGTATATCAGGTGTGAGGGAAGGCATGAAGGGTGTGAGGGAGGGTATATCAGGTGTGAGGGAAGGCATGAAGGGTGTGAGGGAGGGTATATCAGGTGTGAGGGAAGCCATGAAGGGTGTGAGGGAGGGTATATCAGGTGTGAGGGAAGGCATGAGGGTGAGAGGGAGGGTATATCAGGTGTGAGGGAAGGCATGAAGGGTGTGAGGGAGGGTATATCAGGTGTGAGGGAAGGCATGATAGGGTGTGAGGAGGGTATATCAGGTGTGAGGGAAGGTTATGGAGGGTGTGAGGGAGGGTATATCAGGTGTGAGGGAAGGTATGAAGGGTGTGAGGGAGGGTATATCAGGTGTGAGGGAAGGCATGGAGGGTGTGAGGGAGGGTATATCAGGTGTGAGGGAAGGCATGAAGGGTGTGAGGGAGGGTATATCAGGTGTGAGGGAAGGCATGAAGGGTGTGAGGGAGGGTATATCAGGTGTGAGGGAAGGCATGGAGGGTGTGAGGGAGGGTATAATCAGGTGTGAGGGAAGCATGAAGGGTGTGAGGGAGGGTATATCAGGTGTGAGGGAAGGCATGGAGGGTGTGAGGGAGGGTATATCAGGTGTGAGGGAAGCATGAAGGGTGTGAGGGAGGGTATATCAGGTGTGAGGGAAGGCATGGAGGGTGGTGAGGAGGGTATATCAGGTGTGGGGAAGGCATGAAGGGTGTGAGGGAGGGTATATCAGGTGTGAGGGAAGGCATGGAGGGTGTGAGGGAGGGTACATCAGGTGTGAGGGAAGGTATGGAGGGTGTGAGGGAGGGTATATCAGGTGTGAGGGAAGGCATGAAGGGTGTGAGGGAGGGTATATCAGGTGTGAGGGAAGGCATGAAGGGTGTGAGGGAGGGTACATCAGGTGTGAGGGAAGGTATGGAGGGTGTGAGGGAGGGTATATCAAGGTGTGAGGGAAGGCATGAAGGGTGTGAGGGAGGGTATATCAAGTGTGAGGGAAGGCATGGAGGGTGTGAGGGAGGGTATATCAGGTGTGAGGGAAGGCATGGAGGGTGTGAGGGAGGGTATATCAGGTGTGAGGGAAGGCATGGAGGGTGTGAGGGAGGGTATATCAGGTGTGAGGGAAGGCATGAAGGGTTGTGAGGGAGGGTATATCAGGTGTGAGGGAAGGTATGAAGGGTGTGAGGGAGGTATATCAGGTGTGAGGGAAGGCAATGAAGGGTGTGAGGAGGGTATATCAGGTGTGAGGGAAGGTATGGAGGGTGTGAGGGAGGGTATATCAGGTGTGAGGGAAGGCATGGAGGGTGTGAGGGAGGGTATATCAGGTGTGAGGGAAGGCATGGAGGGTGTGAGGGAGGGTTATATCAGGTGTGAGGGAAGGCATGGAGGGTGTGAGGGAGGGTATATCAGGTGTGAGGGAAGGCATGAAGGGTGTGAGGGAGGGTATATCAGGTGTGAGGGAAGGCATGAAGGGTGTGAGGGAGGGTATATCAGGTGTGAGGGAAGGCATGAAGGGTGTGAGGGAGGGTATATCAGGTGTGAGGGAAGGCATGGAGGGTGTGAGGGAGGGTATATCAGGTGTGAGGGAAGCATGGAGGGTGTGAGGGAGGGTATATCAGGTGTGAGGGAAGGCATGGAGGGTGTGAGGGAGGGTATATCAGGTGTGAGGGAAGGCATGGAGGGTGTGAGGGAGGGTATATCAGGTGTGAGGGAAGGCATGGAGGTGTGAGGGAGGGTATATCAGGTGTGAGGGAAGGCATGAAGGGTGTGAGGGAGGGTTATATCAGGTGTGAGGAAGGCATGAAGGGTGTGAGGGAGGGTATATCAGGTGTGAGGGAAGGCATGAAGGGTGTGAGGGAGGGTATATCAGGGTGTGAGGGAAGGCATGGAGGGTGTGAGGGAGGGTATATCAGGTGTTGAGGGAAGGCTGAAGGGTGTGAGGGAGGGTATATCAGGTGTGAGGGAAGGCATGGAGGGTGTGAGGGAGGGTATATCAGGTGTGAGGGAAGGCATGAAGGGTGTGAGGGAGGGTACATCAGGTGTGAGGGAAGCCATGAAGGGTGTGAGGAGGGGTATATCAGGTGTGAGGGAAGGCATGAGGGGTGAGGGAGGGTATATCAGGTGTGAGGGAAGGCATGAAGGGTGTGAGGGAGGGTATATCAGGTGTGAGGGAAGGCATGAAGGGTGTGAAGGAGGGTATATCAGGTGTGAGGGAAGGCATGGAGGGTGTGAGGGAGGGTATATCAGGTGTGAGGGAAGGCATGAAGGGTGTGAGGGAGGGTATATCAGGTGTGAGGGAAGGCATGAGGGGTGAGGGAAAGTTTAAAGTAATTGTCCAGACCATTTCATTATTCCTGATTTAATGCAGTCAAAATATAGCCATTATCGAATATATCAACTATATGTTGTCACTTTTTGCATCCAGTCAGCCATTTTTAAATAATCCGCAATTAAAATCTGCAAATTCCCCGAGCTTCCAAAACACTCCTGACGACTAGCAGACGACGCACTATGGAACTCTGGTCACCTCTACGCATGGCCCCCACCTCAACCTTTACCTACTGCAGGAATGGGGGCCCTAAACTAGTCTTGCCCCGGCACATTTCAATTCTCTTGGCTCCTCTGGTTATGGCTGTCATAGTATATGTATAGTGTATTCTTCTTATGGTGTACTTATTTAGTGTGTATTAGATGTATTTATAGTGTATGAATGTATGGATGGATGTAGTCTGTAATGGCTGTCATAGTATAGATAATGTATTCTTCTCCATAGTATCTTCTTATAGTGTATTGATTCATAGTGTATTGTATGTACAATCAATCAATCATTGGGGGCATACGCCGGGGGGCGCGTCGCCTCGCCCACCCTACGACGCCACTCCTGGGGGTCACCACGCACGAGTTCCCATGCAGGCTCCTTTCCCATACCAAGCAGCTCTCGACAAGAAACATCAACTTGCCCCAGCCACGAGCCTTGTGGGCGCCCCCTTGGCCTCCTCCACGCCGGATTGTCTCTTACAGATACAACCCGATGGGAAGGATCGGTTTCAGGGTAGCGTGCCACATGCCCATATAGCCGAAGTTGGCGCTGACGGACTGTGCAGGTAATAGGCCTCGATTCAGTCTCACGGTGCAATCGCTGATTTGACACGTAATCATCCCAGCGATACCCCATGATTCTGCGAAGACACTTATTACCAAAGGCATTGATTCGTCTCTTCAAGTCACTATTTAGTGTCCATGTCTCACAACCATAGAGTAAGACAGGGATAACAAGCGACTTGAAGATCCGGATCTTTGTCCTCCTGCACAGGTACCGACAACGCCAAATACTCCCGCTGAGCGAGTCCATAACACCGTGGGCTATGCCAATCCGCCGTAAGGCTTCTTGACGTGACCCGCCGTCATTATGGACTGCGCTACCAAGGTATGTAAAACTTTCCAAGATCTCAATGTCCTCGCCACACGCATGAACAGACTGTACTGCTTCATCTAGTAAGTCTTCAAACACCTGGACCTTGGTCTTGAGCCAGGAGACCGCAAGTCCCAAAGGCTTTGCCTCCTCGTGCAGCGCCTCGAGAGCCATCACCAGGACCTCCAGCGACTCAGCAAAGATTACTGCATCATCGGCAAAAACAAGATCAGTGATCTTGGTGTTGCCGACAGATGCTCCACAACCACTTTGATCTACAACCTTGTCCAATACCCAGTCCATACAAGCGTTGAAAAGTGATGGGGCAAGGACGCACCCTTGCCTCACTCCTGTATTCACAGGAAAGAAGCTGGATACACCTGCCCCACACTTCACAGCACTCTCAGTCCAGAATACAGACCAGTTATCAAACCAATAGTCCTTGCAGGAATCCCTCGAAGTCGCAGAAGATCCCAGAGTGACTCACGATGCACTGAGTCAAACGCCTTCTTGAGATCAACATAGGCTGCAAGCATCCCCTGTCGAAACTCACGTCGGCGTTCCACCAGGACACGAAGCGCTAGGATACGGTCCGTTGTTGACTTACCAGGCGTGAACCCAGACTGCTGAGGTCTCTGATGCTTCACCAGATGACTGCGAATTCGTGTCAGCAATAGATGGGCAAGCACCTTGCCTGGTACGCTGAGCAGTGTAATACCGCGGTAATTGTTGCAGTCCTGACGGTCCCCTTTCCCTTTCCAGATAGGGACGACCAGCCCCCTTTTCCAGTCAGGAGAAATGGTACCTGATTGCCACACGGCAGTTAGGACAGCATGCAACCCGCGGATCATGGCCTCACCCCCAGCTTTGAGGAGCTCCGCACTGATATTACAAACACCAGCTGCCTTTCCACCCTTCAACTTTGCTACAGCCTCTCTGACTTCGTCAAGAGAGGGTGCGGTTTCGTCAATGGGAGGATCGGCATCCACTGCCTGTAACCCAGTGGTGTGAAGCTGCTCAGTTGGAGGGTCCACTGTGAACAACTGCCCAAAGTACTCAGCCCAACGAGCCATCTGCCCATCCATGTCCGACACGAGGCGCCCATCTGCTGTTCGAATAGCACTCGCCCGAGAAGGAGACTTGGAACGGAGCTTCTTCAGGGCTCGGTAGGCGGGTCGGAGGTCATTAGCGTTCAAATGACCCTCGACATCCTCAGCGAGACTCCTGACATACCTCTCCTTGTCTCTCCTCAGGAGGGTTCTAGTCCGGCATGACAGAGCCCTGTGCTGGTCCCGGTTCCCAGCCAGCCTGGCAGCGCGACTCTCCTCGATTTTCTCCAGCGTCTCCGTCGAGACAAAACCACGCCTTGACCTCGGGCGCTCCCCAATACACTCCTTGGCAGCCTGTAGAGTTTCACGTTTGAAGGTATCCCACAGTTCTACAGGATCCCCGAGAGCACCGAGCACATCAAACCGATTTGAGACTGCCACCGCATACTCATGAGCACATGTCAAGTCCTTCAGTTTCTCAAGATGAAACACAGTATGGTTACCTCTTGAGATTCTTCTGGACTTGACATGAACCTTAAGTGTAGCAACAACAAGTCTGTGATCTGTTCCAAAGAACTCAGCACTCCGGTAAACCCTGCAGTTCTGGAGGATCCTCCAACGAGTACTAAGAGGATGTGGTCGATCTCCTTAGCTACCCCTCCGGCATTACTATACCATGTCCAGCGGTGCAGCTCTGGTCTCTGATACCAAGAACCTGAAATTCTCAACCTTCTGGACCTTGAAAAGTTCAGAAGCAGAGAACTGTTGGTGTTTCTGGTACCGGAGCCATGGGGACCAACACACAACTCGTAGCCATTTCTCTCTTGTAGCCATCTCTTGTATGTACAGCTAAGTATTAATTATCCGATCTTGGGGGGACCGAAGGTAGGTCGGATAATTGGAATAGTCGGATGTTCGGATATCACAGTAACCATAAACGTAAGGACAAAATGGTATAAAACATAAAAGATGCAGCTCTTGAAGGCCGATCCAGTGGTATACGCGAAAGTAAAATTCATGCATAAATAAAGCCACAAATCAATATTTTCTAAAAAAAAAAAACGGAAAAAAAAAAACGAAGTAAAATAAATGGCCAAAACAAGACACAATGTGGTGGTGAAAAAAGTCTGTTGTTTGGACAAGTCGGATGTTTGGAGGTCGGATGTTGGGAATTTGGCTGTAGTCTGTAATGGCTGTCATAGTATAGTTAATGTATTCTTCTCCATAGTATCTTCTTATAGTGTATTGATTCATAGTGTATTGTATGTATGTATAGTGTGTAGTCTATTAGTATATTCTTGACCCACCTGCCCACCTAACCCACTCCTGAACCTTCCCTTACCCACCCTTATCTTATAAAACATTACTACATCCACAAACACCTCGTCTCTTTCTGTAGTTTTTATTCTGGCGTTTTTTCACCTAGATCTGCATTCAACGCACAAATCACAAATGAGGGTCTTGGAAAATCATGTATTAAGCAAAAAATACATGCAACAAATAAGCTCCCATTAACATCTTCAAATTTAACAACAATATTCTGCATAACTTCCAATTATTTCATGTGTTAAATATTTCACGTACAAATTTTTGGGCGGGTAACTCTGAATTATAGTAAAGCTACTTCAAACTTTCTGGCGCTAAACCATTTGGTGCAACTTTTTTTTCCTTAACTCTGAATTTTCATAAAGCGAGATTCTGTATAAGTGTATGCATCCAATAGTACTCTAGCACTACTCGTCTGGGCTATCCATCTATACTCTACTATGTACACACACACACACCCACACACCCACCCACACACACACACACACCCACACCCACACCCACATGCACGCACGCACACACACAGATAGAAGCTCAAACTATCATTCTTTCTTTTTCTAATCATCGACCAAACACCTTTTTTTCCATCACATAATCAAATCACCGTCACTACAAAACACACACACACACACACACACACACACTTCCCGTATAGAAGCCTGGAACAACCTTGATGCAAAAGTGATTAATGCAAGAAGTATTCAGGACTTCAAAGGCAAACTGGATAATTGTAGATTTGGAGACGGGACAGTACGAGCATAACTCTTTTCCTGTATGTTACAACTAGGTAAATACAACTAGGTAAATACACACGCTAGGCTGAGGACTGTCGGTAGCTTGCGGTGTCGAGGATCTTCTTGCCGCACATGGCGCAGATTCCCTTCTTGTAGGCGCACCCCTGGCAGAAGTGTGAGCCCGCCTGGTGCACCTTGCTGCGGCAGATGCGACACTCGGAGAACCGCGCCTAAGACATAAAACAGCAGATTTAAAACACATTGTAGCTCCACGTGATGAATAAATGATCAGAGAAATAAGAAACTGACAGATGCGACACTCGGAGAACCGCGCCTAAGACATAAAACAGCAGATTTAAAACACATTGTAGCTCCACGTGATGAATAAATGATCAGAGAAATAAGAAACTGACAGATGCGACACTCGGAGAACCGCGCCTGGGAGACATAAAGGAACAGAGAAATATAGAGACATAAGAAAGAAGAAGCAATGATGCATAGATTTAATTTAAAAACTTGGTCTGTGGGAAATAAATAATAATAATAATAATAATAATAATAATAATAATAATAATAATAATAATATTCTTATTCTCACCCGAAGGCATACAGGAAAAATATATGAGGAGGAGTAGGAAGAGGAGTAGGAAGAGGAAGAAGAGGAAGAGGAGGAGTAGGAAGAGGAAGAGTAGGAAGAGGAAGAGAAGGAGTAGGAAGAGAAGGAGAAGGAAGAGGAAGAGGAAGAGAAGGAGTAGGAAGAGGAGGAGTAGGAAGAGGAAGAGGAGTAGTAGGAAGAGGAAGAAGAGGAAGAGGAAGAGTAGGAAGAGGAAGAGTAGGAAGAGGAGGAGAAGGAAGAGAAGGAGAAGGAAGAGGAAGAGGAAGAGAAGGAGTAGGAAGAGGAGGAGTAGGAAGAGGAAGAGAAGGAGAAGGAAGAGGAGGAGTAGGAAGAGGAAGAGAAGGAGTAGGAAGAGTAGGAAGAGGAAGAGGAGTAGTAGGAAGAGGAAGAAGAGGAAGAGGAAGAGTAGGAAGAGGAAGAAGAGGAAGAGGTGGAGAAGGAAGAGAAGGAGAAGGAAGAGGAAGAGGAGGAGAAGGAAAAAACCATAGTATATATACATGAGGGAATGAACTTAAGTACAAAAGCAAATAAATGGACAGAGAAATAAGTATTAAGCAACATAAGAAATACTAAACAATGATGCATGGATATATAACAGTGTGGCGCTGAAAACCTGGTCTGGGGGGAATATGACAGCAGATTTAAAACACATTGTAGCTTCACGTCAGCTTAACTAAGATTAATATTGACTAAGATTATTTTCTTTTTATAACATTTGTGGCTATTTTTGTAACCTTTGTCCGACACTCCGAGAACCTGGCCTGCGAGGAATAAATGAACAGAGAAATAGGAGACATGAGAAATAGGGAACAATGATGCATGGATATATAACACACTGTGGCCCTGAAAACCTGGTCTGTGGGAAATATGACAGCAGATTTAAAACACATTGTAGCTTCACGTCAAAGTCCCAAGACCAACTAAGATTTTTATATTTATATACATTTGTGGCTATAGCGCATGTAGGCCTTGAGCTCCAGGGGTGGGATGGCAGGCCCTGGAGGCTCACTTGAGGGCTGTGATGGTTGGCCCTCGCCCGTGGTGGCGCAGGCAGGATTGTTATAGTGACGCCTGTGATTAGAGGCTCATGCCGCCCCCGTGTCCTCCGATGCACTCGCAATCGAAGGCATGGATTATCCAAAAAGATTATAAAAAATATATTTGAAAAATAAATATATAAAAAAAAAAAAATCTAATACAGATAAGAAAGATTAGAAAGCCTAGACTCACAGTGGTGGGGTTGAATCGATTCTTTTTGCTGGTGAGCAGCTTGTTCTCGTTAATCTTGCGTCCACCGCTCTCGGTGGTGTTGCGCGCCCCGTCCTTCCAAGTGTCCGGGGTGATGACCGGGGGGGCAGGGGTCGGGGGTGAGTGTGTGCAGGAGATGGGCAGTAATGGGGGTGATGACCTGGGGAGCGGGGGGGGCAGGAGAATGGGCAGTAATGGGGGGGTGATGACCTGGGGAGGCGGGGGGCGGGGGTGTGTGGGCAGGAATAGGCAGTAATGAGGGTGATGACCTGGGCAGGCGGGGGGCGGGGGTGAGTGTGAGCAGGAATGGGGGTGATGACCTGGGGGGGCGGGGGCCGGGGTGAGTGTGAGCAGGAGATGGGGGTGATGACCGGGGGGGGGCGGGGTGAGTGTGAGCAGATGGGGGTTTGATGACCTGGGGGGGCGGGGGGCGGGGGTGAGTGTGAGCAGGAGATGAGGGTGATGACCGGGGGGGGGGCGGGGGGCGGGGGTGAGTGTGAGCAGGAGATGGGGGTGATGACCTGGGGGGGCGGGGGGCGGGGGGGGAGTGTGAGCGGAGATGAGGGTGATGACCGGGGGGGGGCGGGGGCGGGGGTGAGTGTGAGCAGGAGATGGGGGTGATGACCTGGGGGCGGGGGGCGGGGGTGAGTGAAAGCAGGAGATGGGGGTGTGACCTGGGGGGGCGGGGGGGGGGGTGAGTGTGAGCAGGAGATGGGGGTGATGACCTGGGGGGCGGGGGGCGGGGGTGAGTGTGAGCAGGAGATGGGGTTGATGACCTGGGGGGGCGGTGGGCGGGGGTGAGTGTGAGCAGGAATGAGGGTGATGAACCTGGGGGGGCGGGGGGCGGGGGTGAGTGTGGGCAGGAGAGGGGGGGTGATAAACCTGGGGGGGGGGGGGGGGGTGTGTGAGCAGGAGATGAGGGTGATGGACCGGGGGGGGGCGGGGGGCGGGGGGTGAGTGCGAGCAGGAGATGGGGGTGATGACCTGGGGGGGGGGGGGGGGGGGTGAAGGTGAGCAGGAGAGGGGGGGTGTTTGACCTGGGGGGGGGGGGGGGCGGGGTGGGGTGTGAGCAGGAGATGGGGGTGATGACCTGGGGGGGCGGGGGTGAGTGCAAAGCAGGAATGGGGGTGATGACCTGGGGGGCGGGGGGCGGGGGTGAGTGTGGGCAGGAGTGGGGGTGATGACCTGGGGGGGCGGGGGGCGGGGGTGGGGTGTGAGCAGGAGATGAGGTGATGACCTGGGGAGGCGGGGGGCGCGGGTGAGTGTGGGCAGGAGATGGGGTGATGACCTGGGGGGGCCGGGGTGGAGTGTGAGCAGGAGTGGGGGTGATGACCTGGGGAGGCGGGGGGGGGGTGAGTGTGAGCAGGAGATGAGGGTGATGACCTGGGGGGGCCGTGGGGCGGGGGTGAGTGTGAGCAGGAGATGAGGGTGATGACCGGGGGGGGGGCGGGGGCGGGGGTGAGTGTGAGCAGGAGATGAGGGTGATGACCTGGGGAGGGGGGGGGGCGGGGTAGAGTGTGGGCAGGAGACCCGGGGTGATGACCTGCGGGGGGGGGTGATTTGTGAGCAGAAGATGGGGTGATGACCTGGGGAGGCGGGGGCGGGGTGAGTGTGGGCAGGAGATGGGGGTGATGACCTGGGGGGGGGGGGGGGGCGGGGGTGAGGGGTGGGCAGGAAATGGGGGTGATGCCTGGGGGGCGGGGGCGGGGGTGAGTGTGGGCAGGAGATGGGCAGTAATGGGGGTGATGACCTGGGGGGGGGGGGGGGGGGGGGGGGGGCAGGGATGGGCAGTAAGGGGAAAGGTGATGACCGGGGGGGGCGGGGTGAGTGGGGGAAGGGGATGGGCAGTAATGGGGGGTGATGACCTGGGGGGGCGGGGTGAGTGGGGGCTGGAGATGGGCAGAAATGGGGGGTGATAAACCTGAGGGGCGGGGTGAGTGTGGGCTGGAGATGGGCAGAAAAGGGGAGTGATGACCTGGGGGGGGGGGGGGGGAGGAAAATGGGCAGTAAAATGGGGGGGCGGGGTGAGTGTGGGCAGTGATGGGGGGGGATGACCTGGGGGGCGGGGGTGAGTGTGGGCAGTAAGGGGGGGGTGATGACCTGGGGGGCGGGGGGGGAGTGTGGGCAGTAATGGGGGGTGATGACCTGGGGGGGAGTGTGGGCAGGAGAGGGCAGAAAATGGGGGGTGATGACCTGGGGGGCGGGGGTGAGTGTGGGCAGGAGATGGGCAGTAATGGGGGGTGATGACCTGGGGGGCGGGGGTGAGTGTGGGCAGGAGATGGGCAGTAATGGGGGGTGATGACCTGGGGGGCGGGGTGAGTGTGGGCAGGAGATGGGCAGTAATGGAGGGTGATGACCTGGGGGGGCGGGGGTGAGTGTGGGCAGTAATGGAGGGTGATGACCTGGGGGGGCGGGGGTGAGTGTGGGCAGTAATGGGGGGTGATGACCTGGGGGATACGTGTTTCCGACGCATTATTTGTTCCCCACCCGAAAACCCCGCATTCCCCCAGGTCCCCAAGCTTGTTTGGGGGAAGGGGGAGAGTATGGGCAAATGCTAGAAATTGACCCTATAATTTTACCAGGTTAGGTTATATAAAGGTTAAGGTCTCTGCCCCCCACTTTATAATGAGGCTTTAGAGGTATCTGACGGGATCTGTGAAGGTCCGGAGGAAAAAAGCCCACTAATAAGGGCGGGAAAGGACTGTGGTATTTTAGCAAAGCGTCTAATAATCAAGACTACGAAGCAAATAGACGGAGACTAGAGGAAGGTTAAAGAGAGTTAGAAGAAGGCAAAGAAGAAGATAGAAGAGAGATAAGATAGAAGAAGATAGGCTAAATATTCAGATGAACACAGAACTCACTTTGCTGGACCAAACTAGTGTTTTCTGCTGGGTGTTTATGTGTTTAGAAGGAATCTCATAACCTTTTCTGTCGCAATCTTTTTGTTGTTTTGTTGCATAAATGAAAAAAAAAAAATGAAAAAATTGAACCTAAACCTAACCTAACCTTTACCTAACCTAACCTTTACCTAACTATAAACAAAATAAAAAAATAACCTTTATCTACCAAAAAAAAAAAAAAAATAATAATAATAATTGCGACAGAAACGGTTAGCAGATTCATTCAAAACACATAAAAACACACCAGAAAAAAAAATTAGTTTCGTCCACCAAAGTGAGTTCGGTGTTATTTTGGATATTTACCAAAGATAGAAAGAGAGTTAGGGTGCGTCCGGGGCAACACTGTGGCCGACAGGGCGGCAGCGGAGGCACACTCCCTCCCCTCTCCCATAGACATGACCACCGACCAGACTGATTCACTGACTAACCTTCAGACTACGTGCAACCCACACTGGGACACAGAGCTGACAGACGCCTTACACTACACTTCACTTGGACGAATACGACAAGACACACGACACCACTTGTGGAGCCACTCCCCCAGCCGTGCCCTGGACACCACTGGTGGAGCCACTCCCCCAGCCGTGCCCTGGACACCACTGGTGGAGCCACTCCCCCAGCCGTGCCCTGGACACCACTGGTGGAGCCACTCCCCAGCCGTGCCCTGGACACCACTGGTGGAGCCACTCCCCCAGCCGTGCCCTGGACACCACTGGTGGAGCCACTCCCCCAGCCGTGCCCTGGACACCACTGGTGGAGCCACTCCCCCAGCCGTGCCCTGGACACCACTGGTGGAGCCACTCCCCCAGCCGTGCCCTGGACACCACTGGTGGAGCCACTCCCCCAGCCGTGACCTGGACACCACTGGTGGAGCCACTCCCCCAGCCGTGCCCTGGACACCACTGGTGGAGCCACTCCCCCAGCCGTGACCTGGACACCACTGGTGGAGCCACTCCCCCAGCCGTGACCTGGACACCGCAGTCACCAGACTACGGATTGGCCACACCCACCTCAACTCCCACCTGCACAAACTGGGCATGACTGATGACCCTCACTGCCCCTGGTGCCCCACACACCTGCACACACCTGAACACCTCCTCCTGCACTGTCCTCGCCACCACTCCCACCGCACGGCACTCCTCCAATCTCTTTCTCCACTCCTCCTCCGCAGACCAACTCTAGCCGACCTCCTGGGTGGCTCTCCAGACCCCGGCTTGGCCTTCAAAGTCCTCAAGCACACCAGGACCTTCCTACACAAGTCAGGCCAACTGCACAGGATCTAACCTGCTGATTCTTCTGCATCCTGCACCTTCGGGCACTCGTGGAGAATGTGGTACTGTGGGTCCCGGTGTTGCGCGAAATATTGTCAGCGCAAAATCCTGTAGACCCCTCCATTCATCTCTCTTATTTCACTGGTTTTACAACTTGACTGCTGCCCTGATACATGCTACAAGCAACATAGAGGCACTAACTTTCCATGAGAACACTTACAAGTAATATTAATTACTCAAAAGCTTAAAATATTCACGTCAAAAAGTAAAGCTTTTCAGGTGTAGTTATTATCCTTTGTCTGGATACCAGTGCATCTAACTACTCTCATAAAATAATATGCATCTCGGAGTAGCCTGTAACATGCTTCAGGGCAGCAGTAATCCTGTAAAACATGCACATCAAAGAATATACTTAGGTAACCGACGAGAAGGTTAAGCTTTTTCACTTTGATTTGCATGTTTTTTAAGTATAATGCTGCCCTGAAACATGTTGTAGGGTTCTCTGAGACACTTATTATTTTATGAGAGTAGTTAGATGCAATGGTACCCAGACAAATCATAATAATTATACTTGATAAGAACCATACTCCTGTTTGAGCTTTTTGACGTGGGTATTTTAAGCTTTTGAGTAACTATTAATCCTTATAAGTGTTCTCATGGAAACCTAGTGCCTCAATGTTGCCTTTAACATGTATCAGGGCAGCAGTTAAGCTGTAAAACCAGTGAAATATGGAGGGCTCTACAGGATTTCTCGCGTTAACAACATTTCGCACAACACCGGGACCCACATTCTCCACGAGTGCCTGTGCACCTTCGGGGCACTAGAGGCTGTGGCACCACAGCCTGCACGGCCCCATCAAACCAGAGAGCTTCACAGAGAGGTGTCACTCGGGCCGCGCCATTTTGGATTTTGAACAGGTGGCGCCGCTATGCGGATGGTGCATTCCGTCAAAAGTGTCACAATGCTTATATCATTACTGTGCACGGTGTTGTGCCTTTTCAATACCCTAAGACGCAAATATATGTAGTATTACGTTAAAATAATGAACTGAAGTGGTATTGATGGATGTATTTTTTGTTATTACACCTTTTGTTCCTTTTGTATTTCATACTGGTACTCCGTGGTGTAGGGGAAGCACGCTCGATTCACAACCGAGAAGTCCCGGGTTCGATCCCCGGGCGGAGTGGAAACAGTTGGGCTGTTTCCTTAAAACCCGAGCCCCTGTCCACCCAGCAGTGATTGAGTACCGGGTGTTAGCCGGGGGTTTGTAACCCGCCTCCCGGGGTGCTGGCTTCGGCCAACACTATAAGCACTAGCAGACAGCTAGACAGCTAGACAGCTCTCTAGGGGTAGTTTGTGAGAGAGCTGTCTGGTTACAGTGGAGATCCATCTCAGCTGCATCGATACGACAAAATTATTCAAAAAAAAAAAAATACCGAAGCCCCGTCATTCCAATAAATTGTCTCCAATCTCAATACCCTCTCCCCCCCACACACATTTTGTTTTGGCTGAAGTCAAAATGGGTGGGTGGTGATGGGTAATGGGTGAGTGAATGGGTTGGGGTGATGGGTATTGGGTGTGGGGTGATGGGTGAGTGAATGGATGTGGGGTGATGGGTAGTGGGGGAATGGGTGGGGGGTGATGGGTAATGGGTGAGTGAATGGGTTGGGGGTGATGGGTAATGGGTGAGTGAATGGGTTGGGGGTGATGGATAATGGGTGGGGGTGATGGGTAATGGGTGTGGGGTGATGGGTGAGTGAATGGGTGGGGGGTGATGGGTGAGGGAATAGGTGGGGGGTGATGGGTAATGGGTGAGTGAATGGGTGTGGGGTGATGGGTAATGGGTGGGGGGTGATGGGTGAGTGAATGGGTGGGGGGTGATGGGTAATGGGTGGGGGGTGATGGGTGAGTGAATGGGTGGGGGGTGATGGGTAATGGGTGAGTGAATGGGTTGGGGGTGATGGGAAATGGGTGATTGATTGATTTAATGCCAAAAAGGTGAATGTGCCAGACAAGGGAAATGGGTGAGCGAATGGGTGTGGGGTGATGGGTAATGGGTGTGCGGTGATGGGTAATGGGTGAGCGGAGGAATTCCCTCCCTTCTTTGATTCCTTATTTCTTTCCTCGTCAGTTCCTCTTCTGACTCTTCATCCCTCCAATTTCTTCCTTACTCCTTATTCCTCCTTTCCTTCCCTCTCTCCCACCTTCCATTATCACCAAAAGGAGGAGCGATTCCCCCTCTATCTGCACGGGCGACTGTCAGTGCAGACTCCCTCCGCTAGGATCGCTGTCGTCCATGAAATCAAAATGGCGCGCCATGTTATATCGCCCGAGTGACACCTCTCGGTGAAGCTCTCTAATCAAACCCCCAACAACAACAACAACAACTAAAACAACAACAACAACAACAACAACAAGAGTTAGATTGTTGTTGTTGGGAGTTTGATGGGGTCGTGCAGGCTGTGGTGCCACAGCCTCTAGTGCCCCGAAGGTGCAGGATGCAGAAGAATCAGCAGGTTAGATCCTGTGCAGTTGGCCAGACTTCTGTAGGAAGGTCCTGGTGTGCTTGAGGATTTTGAAGGCCAAGCCGGGATCTGGAGAGCCACCCAAGAGGTCGGCTAGAGTTGGTCTGCGGAGGAGTGGATATAGTGATTGGAGGAGTGCCGTGCGGTGGGAGTGGTGGCGAGGACAGTGCAGGAGGAGGTGTTCAGGTGTGTCCAGGTATGTGGGGCACCAGGGGCAGTGAGGGCTGTCAGTCATGCCCAGTTTGTGTAGGTGAGAGTTGAGGCGGGTGTGGCCAATCCGGAGTCTGGTGACTGCGGTGTCCAGGGCACGGCTGGGGGAGTGGGTCCACCAGTGGTGTCGTGTGTCATGTCGTATTCGTCCAAGTGAAGTGTACTGTAAGGCATCAGTCAGCTCTGTGTCCCAGTGTGGGTTGCATGTAGTCTGAAGGTTAGTCAGTAAATCAGTCTGGTCGGTGGTCATGTCTATGGGAGAGGGGAGGGAGTGTGCCTCCGCTGCCGCCCTGTCAGCCACAGTGTTGCCCCGGACACCAATGTGGGAGGGCACCCACTGAAGGTGGATGACATGGCCAGAGGAGGATAAGTGAAGCAAGAGGTGGTGGATGTGAAAGCAAAGGGCATGGTGAGTGTGAGGGCAGTGACGTCGGAGAAGTTGGAGGGCTGTGAGGGAGTCGGTGAATATGGTTACTGCACAGGAGGGGGGCACGGTGGTGGCATATTTGATGCCCTCCCTGATGGCAAAAAGTTCTGCCGTGAGGATGGAGGCAGCGGGCGGCAACCTCCAGGCGGTGGCAAGTGACCTGGCCGGGATGAACATGGCCGCACCTACAGACGGAGGGGCTGGCAGACGGGAGCCGTCGGTGTAAATGTGGAGGGAGTTACTGTAGCGGGTGTGTAGGAGGGAGTAAAAAAGGTACCTGCCCTGCACTGGACAGGCAGCCTTGGACCATGGTGTAGGTGTGTGAAGGGACAGAGAAATTAGAGAAGAGAGAGGAAACCAAGGGCCCAGGGGAGAGGTCTTCTCCAGAGTGTGAAAGAAGGGGGAGTCACCCGGATAGAAGCAAAGAAGGAGAGGGCTCTCTCTACGAAAGGTGTGTGGGCTTGATACGGTAGGGGGCCATGAAGAGGTTCCCTACCGTGTCAGAGGAGGAGGGAGTGGAGGGCATGGCAGCTAGGGGAGGAGGCAAGTTTGGTGTAGATGCAGACAAGGAGGATGGAGCGTCGGTGTGACAGGGAGGAGAGGGAGGATTCTGCCTGAAGGGCTGTGACTGGGGAGGACCTGAAGGGGTAATTATGGAGGAGAGTTTCACGTACGTTTTCAGACACCAACTACTTTTTCTTGGCCTACAATAGGTGCTTGTTCTAATGGTGCTAGTTTTATTTTGCGCAAACCAAAAAAAAAAAAAAAAAAAAAAAAAAAAAAAAAAAAAAATTAAACCTAACCTAACCTTATGTTTTAATGAAACCTAACCAAACCTAACCTAACCTAACCTTAACCACAAAATATACATTTTTTTTTTTTTTTTGGTTTGCGCAAAATAAAACTAGCACTATTAGAACAAGCACCTATTGTAGGCCAAGAAAAAGTAGTTGGTGTCTCTGAAAACGAACGTGAAACTCTCCTCCATATTAACCCCTGAAGGCCCCCAAAGCTATACGAAGGGCATTATTCTGGATTACATCTAACTTGTGGAGGAGGGAAGGTGAGGCCGCACCATAAACCTTACACCCGTAGTCTAAGCGACTACGGATGTAAGTGCTATAGAAATGAAGGAGGGTATTCCTGTCCGCACCCCACTTGACCCCTGCAAGGGACTTCATTAAGTTAAGCCTCTTGAGGCACGAGGTCACCAGGTACTGTATGTGGCGGCCCCAGGTTAGGCGGGGGCCATCCAACAGTAAACCAAGGAATTTGTGGTGGGTTTTGAAGGAAAGTGGGGACCCATTAATGGTGACCATCGGGATGTTGGGAATACGCCTTCGGGTGAAGCACAGAAGGCTAGACTTCTGAAGAGTTAGAGGAAGGCAAAGGTTAGACTTCCCCACACTCAACACAACGTAATAAAAACCTCCTTAAACCCAAGGTAAGGCCGTGTGTCTCCTCCCTCACCTTGCCAAGCTTCTTCTGGCACTTCTCACACACCATCGCGGCGTTATAAGGGCGAGATAAGAGTAATAATAACGGTAATAACAGCTGGGCGCCTTCCCGAAATGTCACACTCGGATGTAAACAAAAGATTGGCTGCCTAAAATAAATAAATGTTGTTTTATTCAACTGTTTGTTAATAATAGCCTTATTTATATTCTAGTGCACTAATAAAGCATTAAAATATATAAAGAATAAGTCTAAAAAGTTATATCAGTATCAAATAAAGCTTACACAGAAATTTACATCACCTATAAGGACAAAAACCAGACAGACAGAGAGTAAAATATAACATTCAGATTAACTACATAAATAAATAATACTAAATAAGACAAATAAAGCATAAATTACACTTTGTCTAAAAAAAATATTGTAAACAACAACAAGAGGGAGGGTGTGTGTGTGTGTCCTGCCTCCCTGCCTGCCTCCCTCCCTCCCGGCCTGCCTCATTACAGCCCTGCCTCACACGACCTTTTAACAAGCAAGACGTGGCATTTACCCGCCTCCCTGCACACCACCGCCACTGCCAACAAGCAAGGCAGCGGTACAAGCCACGCGGCGGATTGCTTCGGGGAGCGGAACAAAAAGTAAGGTTTTTACTACGTGGCATTATGTTTGTGTGTGTTTACCTGTTTGTTTTGGTTGTCTTGTTGCTTGTTTGTGCTTTACAGGTGATGGGAGGTAGTGTTAGTGTAGCTGTGAGGGTTGTCAGTAGTTATTAAGCTTGTCTCCTCATATCAGGGAAGCACCCAGGGTTAAAAGTGGACGAGGACTGCGCGGTCATTTTCTGAGACACTGACTAGTCTTTCCTTGACTAAAATGAGGCTTTTTCAGATGGAGATATTTAAATTTTCCGGAAACCTGTTAAAAAGGTTTGTTTAGTATTATTCCAGATGAAGACCGAATTCACTTTGGTGGGCGAAACCATATTTTTCTGGTGAGTTTTGATGTGTTTTGAATTAATCTGACCACTTTTGTCGAAAAGCTTTTTTTTTTTTTTTTTTTCTTAGTAAGGTAAAGGTTTGGTTTGGTTAGGTTCAATTTGTTTTTTTTGTCATTTTTGTTGCAAATCACACAAAAAAAAAAAATGATTTGCGACATAAACGGTAAGCCGATTCATTCAAAACACATCAAAACTCACCAGAATTTTTTTTTTTCGTCCACCAAAGGAAGTTCGGTGTTCATCTGGGAATTAACCAAATTTAGAGGTTTTGCAGATGGAGATATTAAAATTTTCAGGAAACCTGTTACATTTCTTTCTTTCTATACGTATATCCGTACCCGAACTCCGGGTAGACTTTGGCCCCAACGAAACCACACTTGCAAGCGCTGCCACTGTACTAATATACAAAGAACTATCAACAGTTTTTGGATAACCAGAGAAAATAAGAGGAAAGACAGAATAAGGGAACACAACTAACTAAAGACCCAGACAGCAAGAAGAGAAACATCAGGGAGTGCCGATAAAAAAGGCCAGACTCCCGACCCACAATTGAACAGAACTGTGCCAAAGGATTAATCCATGTGGTCAGCGGCCGTCTGGGTATAAGGTTATGAACCTGATAAGACATTACGGGAAAACCTGACGTTAACCCCTTGAGGCCCAGAACGTAATTTCCATTGTAATTTGGGTACCATTAGACAATGTTTAGTGACTATAAGCAATATTTTAATAGCTATGACCTGTTTAGTATCCTTGACGACTAACTAATTTGGTATATTCAGTTACCTTTTTGCAATTTTATGGCTTGACAACAGACAATTTTATATATTAATGGAAAGATCGAGGTGTGAAGGGGTTAAACAGAAAGATGATGAAAATGATTGATTTAAATATGGGAAAGGAAAGGGTCATAAGGAGTACAGTTCATAACAACACAAAGTCATTTTGACCTCAGTAAACCCTCACTATAACGAGCCAATTGGGGGAAGGGGCTGACGTTGTATCCAAAAGTCCGTTATATCCAAGAGATCCAAACTTTTCGCATAAAACAAACTTTCTTCGTTATATGCGGTGAAAGTTCACTATTTCCGACCATTTCCGTGTATGATGAACTTTGTAACATTAGATGAAGACAATGGGGTGGACAAAGCCAGGCTGATCGGCGCACAACCCAGCAAAACCCTTTCGCCTTTGTTTTCACCGCCGCCGCCCGACCTGCGTGTACTACATGTCGGGCCGCCCACCGCCGAACCAAACATCGCATTTACACAACACATTCGCTAAATCCACGCATATGTCGCACTGCTAGATAAAGTTCGTTAAAGCCGAAATTTGTTATATAGAGGTCCGTCAAAGCCATGGTTTACTGTATTATTGCTACTGTTTTATATCTATAGCATTATTCTCATCTATTATTATCGTAATCTATTATTATTATTATTATTATTAATATTATCATTATTTTCACCTCTTCCTTCCTTCTACAGGCCATGGTGGAGACAGCTCAGGCGGGAGTGAAGGAGGAAGAAGAGGAGGAGGAGGAGGATGAAGGCAAGGTGGAGGAGGAGGACCGAGGGAGGTGGGTGGGGGCCAAGAGGAGGTCGGCCCCCACCCCCTTCCACCCCCTGCCCTGGCCCGAACTGGTGTTCTACTTTGTGTCCTTCTGGGCCGGGTGTCTGTACAGCCTGGCCCGCTTCTACCGCACCTCCCAGCGTGAGTGTGTGCATGTGTGTGTGTGTGTGTGTGTGTGTGTGTGTGTGTGTGTGTGTGTGTGTGTGTATTTACCTAGTTGTGTTTTACAGGGCCTGAGCTACACTGGTGGGGTCCCGTCTCCGTATCTACATTTATCCAGTCTTTCTTTCATCTGGTGCACATTATGTGCCGATATCACCTCCTCATTTAGTCCATTCCAAACTTCTACATTTCCATGAGGGAAGCTGTACTTCTTTATGTTGTTCAGGCATCTCCCTTTTCCTAGTTGTTTTGTATGTCCTCTTGTGTATCGACCTTCTCTTTGTTTCCGAGTCAGTAGTCTCTCATTGCCTGTTTCTTCCATCTTTGTTATCAGCTTAAACATTGTTATTAAAGTAATCGTCCAGACCCATTTTTTTTTTTGCCGAATTATGTTGAATTTAACATTCAAACATTCAAAATGAACATTGACAATGAACAACAACAATCAAACATTCATTCATGTTACATTCAAAACACCTAATCCACCAAAAATAATTGATTTCCAGGCCTTATTTCCGTAAAAACACGACTTTTGTAAAAAGCGCGCGAAAAAAAAATCTTCCCTCCAACAGGGCTACGACTGTTATTGATGACGTCAGAACAGGGACGCCCGCAGACACTCTGTCTGACACCTGTCGGCAAATGTTATGATGAGCGATTGTACTTCGGTGTCAGACAGTGAATCTGTCGCTGTGACAGATTTAGAGTACGATGCTCAATCTGACACCGAAAGAAATGACGCTGGTCGCGTATACTATGAGGAAAACGAACCTCAGATTGTCATGGGATCCTATATGTTTGAGCCCGAGTACGAGGTGGATTAACAGGTGTTAGCAGAGCCTGAGGTTCAGCAGGAGGACCTGGCACTTCTCCAAAACATGGATTGGTAAATAAGGTTAAACCAGGTGTGTGTGGGAATCACAATGAAGGTACTTTCGAGAAAATCCTATGGTTAGTTTTGGAGCTACAGTCAAACGTCATTACTCAGAAACCACATACTAGCATTAATTACAGCATAGAGTTGGAAAATATGCGGGCGGGAAGGCAGAAAGTGTGACAGCCACACCACCACAGGGTCTCTCACGACAGGGCACGCCCAATCCACAACTGGTTTACTTGGTCTTGTTAAGAGGCAAAGCCTCACAGTCGTGGTGGTCCACCGCTGCTGCCAGTCCTGGCGTCCCTGTCTAACAGGGCCACCTGGTCTGGTATGGTGTTGGACTGAGTCACTGTCTTACGGGGGGGGCGCCGCCCTTGTCCAGCACACCCGTGTACACAGGCTCACCTCACACTCGCCGTCCCAACCCCACACACTGGGTAGGCGACTAGTCGCGCTGCACACTCTCACCAGTCTTTCACCCGCTGTGTACCCTCACTACACACCGTTTCTCAACACAACTGCTCGCCCCAACACACTATAGGCGTGTATCACCCTAAACACACCACTCCTTTCCGTGTGCAAACTTTTCTCGAAAGGCACAGCTGTCTTGCTGCACCCATAAAGGATGCATGCATGTGGCATATAGCAAAAAAAATCTATCAGAAACACCCAAATATCTTCAAGTACTATATTTATCTCTGTGTTTACGTGCCTCTGATCAAGCGCGGGAAGATGAGCCTCCCTGATGCTACGTCACCGAGCCTGAGCGTCTGCAACCCTTGAGAGTGTTTTGAGAACTCAGGGAATTTGCAGATTTTGATTGCGGATTATTTAAAAAAGGGCTGACTGGATACAAAAAGTGACGACGTATTGTTGATATACTCGTTAATGGCTATGATTTGATTGCATTAAATCAGGAATGATGAAATGGTCTGGACGATTACTTTAAGTCTCCTCTTTCTCTTCTCTGCTCGAGTGTTGGTAACTTTATTTCCTTCAGCCTTTCCTCATAAGAAAGTTCTTCTAGCTCTGACACCATCTTTGTGTGTGTGTGTGTGTGTGAGATTGAAAAGTTCAGTCAAAGTATTTATTCAGCCTTTAATTCACCATGAGACAAATAATGTAATGGAACAAACAGGCTGGGTCCCAGAAACCAAAGTTTTTTCAAGGGCTCTTAAAAAAATAATTTATAAACTACTAAAAGTACGCAGACATCAGCAATATGGAAAAAGCTTTACACAAATACTAAAATGAATTTTAAAAAAATCAAAAATACAATACAAGCAACAAATACATCCTATTATTCAGTATGCTATATGAATATACTAGATCATTCATAACATTCTAAATCTTATGTTGTATTTTTTGCCTTTACTTTAAGTCACATTATTATTTATGGCTGGACTATCCCTGGGCAGTTCGTTGCACAACATACAAGCCTTGTGATATAAACCCTGTGCTGCACTCACTGGCTGGTCTGCAAGGTGTTGCATTATTCCTGTGTTGAATATAAGTCACGTGTGAACCTAACAACACTGGCAGGACAGACCTCACAAAATACACTCTTGAAGCATTCCAGTGTAAGGCTGTCTGCAAGTTTGAGACTAGCATTACATATCTATCTATATATATAGCATTATCTATCTATATATAGCATTATCTATCTATATATATATATAGCATTATCTGTCTATATATAGCATTATCTATCTATATATATAGCATTATCTATCTATATATAGCATTATCTATCTCTCTCTCTCTCTCTCTCTCTCTCTCTCTCTCTCTCTCTCTTCTATATATATATATATATATATATATATATATATATATAGCATTATCTATCTATATATAGCATTACATATCTATCTATATAGCATTACATATCTATCTATATAGCATTACATATCTATCTCTATATAGCATTACATATCTATCTATATAGCATTACATATCTATCTATATAGCATTACATATCTATCTATATAGCATTACATATCTATCTCTATATAGCATTATCTATATATATATATATATAGCATTATCTATCTATATATAGCATTACATATCTATCTATATAGCATTACATATCTATCTCTATATAGCATTATCTATCTATATATAGCATTACATATCTATCTATATAGTATTATTTATCTCTATATAGAATTACATATCTATCTATATAGTATTATCTATCTCTATATAGAATTACATATCTATCTATATAGTATTATCTATCTCTATATAGAATTACATATCTATCTATATAGCATTACATATCTATCTATATAGTATTATCTATCTCTATATAGTATTATCTATCTCTATATAGTATTATCTATCTCTATATAGAATTACATATTGTCACGGTCGGTGACACAAGGTCGCCACCCCAGGCCATGCCCCAGGGACACGTGGGTCTAATTAAGTTAATTCAGGATATTTAAAACAAGATCAACATATGAAATCCTTATATAATTAACACGCTTAACTCCAATTCCTTGGTACAACAACAGATAAACACTTGAATGCACGGTCACAGAAAACTCGCAGATAGGGATACCACGCGCAACGCTACCAAAATCTCACTCACTCTCACTTTCCGTCTCTCTCTAACCTCCGGCCTCCACACACAAAAACACCTTAAGAGCACTTCTAACTGAGTCTCTATGCATAACACACAACCTTAGAGTGCTTCTACTGAGCCTCATCACATAACCAAGAGAGCTTCTACTGAGCCTCTAACACACCAACAACAAAGAGAGCTTCATCTTAGCCACACACAATATTTCCCTCCTACTCTCACTTTCCGTAAATACTTCCAACTCGACATCGGTGAACCAATAATGCAGAAACAAGCTTTACAAAAATGCTTACAATACCCTGGTATCAAGGGGGAAGGAGGACTCACACAGCCTCCCACGTGGTGTGCCCACGCCGTCTCAGCGGCTCCTCACACAACACTATACTAGTGAAATGATTGGAGTGGGGGCCGAGGCAAGGGTCACGACCTGTTTTATATGGGTGACCTATCTGGCGGCGGGTGGCAACCCTCTCGTTACCCATACTTCCTCCAAAGGGGGCGGGGCTACACTCTGCCCCGGCCATCTTGACCATCACAACACATACGCGGGAAATATGAATTTCGTCACAATATCTATCTCTATATAGTATTATCTATCTCTATATAGAATTACATATCTATCTATATAGTATTACATATCTATCTCTATATAGCATTACATATCTATCTATATAGCATTACATATCTATCTATATACAGCATTACATATCTATCTCTATATAGCATTACATATCTATCTCTATATAGCATTACATATCTATCTCTATATAGCATTATCTATCTCTATACAGCATTACATATCTATCTCTATATAGCATTACATATCTATCTATAGCATTATCTATCTCTATATAGCATTACATATCTATCTCTATATAGCATTACATATCTATCTCTATATAGCATTACATATCTATCTCTATATAGCATTACATATCTATCTCTATATAGCATTACATATCTATCTCTATATAGCATTATCTATCTCTATACAGCATTACATATCTATCTCTATATAGCATTACATATCTATCTCTAATATACATATCTATCTCTATACAGCATTACATATCTATCTCTATATAGCATTACATATCTATCTCTATATAGCATTATCTATCTCTATACAGCATTACATATCTATCTATACAGCATTACATATCTATCTCTATACAGCATTACATATCTATCTCTATACAGCATTACATATCTATCTCTATATAGCATTACATATCTATCTCTATATAGCATTACATATCTATCTCTATAGCATTACATATCTATCTATACAGCATTACATATCTATCTCTATATAGCATTACATATCTATCTCTATATAGCATTACATATCTATCTCTATACAGCATTACATATCTATCTCTATATAGCATTACATATCTATCTCTATATAGCATTACATATCTATCTCTATATAGCATTACATATCTATCTCTATATAGCATTATCTATCTCTATACAGCATTACATATCTATCTCTATACAGCATTACATATTTATCTCTATACAGCATTACATATCTATCTCTATATAGCATTACATATCTATCTCTATATAGCATTACATATCTATCTCTATACAGCATTACATATCTATCTCTATACAGCATTACATATCTATCTCTATACAGCATTACATATCTATCTCTATAAAGCATTACATATCTATCTCTATACAGCATTACATATCTATCTCTATACAGCATTACATATCTATCTCTATACAGCATTACATATCTATCTCTATACAGCATTACATATCTATCTCTATATAGCATTACATATCTATCTCTATATAGCATTACATATCTATCTCTATATAGCATTACATATCTATCTCTATACAGCATTACATATCTATCTCTATACAGCATTACATATCTATCTCTATATAGCATTACATATCTATCTCTATATAGCATTACATATCTATCTCTATATAGCATTACATATCTATCTCTATATAGCATTACATATCTATCTCTATACAGCATTACATATCTATCTCTATATAGCATTACATATCTATCTCTATATAGCATTATCTATCTCTATACAGCATTACATATCTATCTCTATACAGCATTACATATCTATCTCTATACAGCATTACATATCTATCTCTATACAGCATTACATATCTATCTCTATATAGCATTACATATCTATCTCTATATAGCATTACATATCTATCTCTATACAGCATTACATATCTATCTCTATACAGCATTACATATCTATCTCTATACAGCATTACATATCTATCTCTATATAGCATTACATATCTATCTCTATACAGCATTACATATCTATCTCTATACAGCATTACATATCTATCTCTATACAGCATTACATATCTATCTCTATACAGCATTACATATCTATCTCTATACAGCATTACATATCTATCTCTATATAGCATTACATATCTATCTCTATACAGCATTACATATCTATCTCTATACAGCATTACATATCTATCTCTATACAGCATTACATATCTATCTCTATACAGCATTACATATCTATCTCTATATAGCATTACATATCTATCTCTATATAGCATTACATATCTATCTCTATATAGCATTACATATCTATCTCTATATAGCATTACATATCTATCTCTATATAGCATTATCTATATCTATATAGCATTACATATCTATCTCTATACAGCATTACATATCTATCTATACAGCATTACATATCTATCTCTATATAGCATTACATATCTATCTCTATATAGCATTACATATCTATCTCTATATAGCATTACATATCTATCTATACAGCATTACATAGCTATCTCTATATAGCATTACATATCTATATAGCATTACATATCTATCTATACAGCATTACATATCTATCTCTATATAGCATTACATATCTATCTCTATACAGCATTACATATCTATCTATACAGCATTACATATCTATCTCTATACAGCATTACATATCTATCTCTATATAGCATTACATATCTATCTCTATACAGCATTACATATCTATCTCTATACAGCATTACATATCTATCTCTATACAGCATTACATATCTATCTCTATACAGCATTACATATCTATCTCTATATAGCATTACATATCTATCTCTATACAGCATTACATATCTATCTCTATACAGCATTACATATCTATCTCTATAAAAGCATTACATATCTATCTCTATATAGCATTACATATCTATCTCTATACAGCATTACATATCTATCTCTATACAGCATTACATATCTATCTCTATACAGCATTACATATCTATCTCTATATAGCATTACATATCTATCTCTATATAGCATTACATATCTATCTCTATACAGCATTACATATCTATCTCTATACAGCATTACATATCTATCTCTATACAGCATTACATATCTATCTCTATACAGCATTACATATCTATCTCTATAAGCATTACATATCTATCTCTATATAGCATTACATATCTACTCTATAAGCATTACATATCTATCTCTATATAGCATTACATATCTATCTCTATATAGCATTACATATCTATCTCTATATAGCATTACATATCTATCTCTATATAGCATTACATATCTATCTATACAGCATTACATATCTATCTCTATACAGCATTATTTATCTCTATACAGCATTACATATCTATCTCTATATAGCATTACATATCTATCTCTATATAGCATTACATATCTATCTCTATATAGCATTACATATCTATCTCTATACAGCATTACATATCTATCTCTATATAGCATTACATATCTATCTCTATATAGCATTACATATCTATCTCTATATAGCATTACATATCTATCTCTATACAGCATTACATATCTATCTCTATACAGCATTACATATCTATCTCTATACAGCATTACATATCTATCTCTATACAGCATTACATATCTATCTCTATATAGCATTACATATCTATCTCTATACAGCATTACATATCTATCTCTATACAGCATTACATATCTATCTCTATACAGCATTACATATCTATCTCTATATAGCATTACATATCTATAATGCATGAGTGTGATCACAATAATTCACGCCATCGATTATCCTGACAGCTCAGTGATAAGTGGTGTGAGACAGACTCTTTTCTCCCCCTCTACCCCCCCTTTTTAACCCCCCTTCTACCCCCTCTAACCCCCCCTTCTACCCCCTCTCTAACCCCCCTTCTACCCCCTCTCTAACCCCCACTTTTACCCCCTTCTCCCTCTCTAACCCCCCCCTCCCTTCTACCCCCTCTCTAACCCACACCCCTTCTTCCACCCTCTACCCTATTCCTTCCCTCCAACACCCCGCCTCTACCCCTCTCCAACCCCCCCTTCTACCCATTCTCTAACCCCCCCTTCTACCCAACACAGGGTGGGGCCAGTACCTGCCCCTCACCCAGACGGCGGGGGCGTGGGGGGGGCCGCGCCAGGACCAGACAGACCTGGAGTGGTTTGTGTGGGTGCCCATCATGACCACCTACGCCCCCTTCGGCCTCCTCCACGTCATACTGGCCCAGGCCGTACGCAGGTTCTGGCCACAGGTGAGAGGCTGGCTGACTAACGAAGGGGTCTGGCCAGGTGGGGGGGGGGGGGTTAGGTTTTATATTATGGGTGATTTTTTCCGTTTTTTTTTCTTCTAGGATTTTATTATAGGTTAAATTTTTTTTTTTTTTTTTTTTATATATAGTTTTTTATTAAAGGTGATTAAATTAAATTAAAGTTTTTTTTAGTTTTATATTATAGGTTATTTTTTTTTTTTTTTAGTTTTATATTATAGGTTATTATTATTATTTTTTTTTTTAATATTATAGGTTATTTTTTTTTATTTTTTTTGCCTTATACTACATTATATTATTATATTATTATATTATACACGGGGATTTTTTCGAGCTTTTTTTTAAGGTTTTATATTACAGGTGATTTTTTTTTAGTTGTTTTGTTTTACTTAATATTTTCTAGGGTAGGTTAGACCGTTAGGTTAGGCACACCGGCCAGGTGTGCTTGTTTTAGGGGTTTTTTTTAAAGGTTTTAATTATAGGTGGGATGTAAAAAAAAAAAAATTAATATAAAAAAGATGATTTGTATATAGATATTTATTTATTTTCGTTTTGGTATTTTTTTTTTTTTTTTTAGATCTTATTATGTAGGTGACTGTTTATTTATTTATTTATTTATTTATTTATTTATTTATTTATTTATTTTTATGTCTGGCCAGGTGCTCGTTTTATTTTTATTGATTTTTTTAAGGGTTTTATTTTTAATTGATTTTTTTAAGGGTTTTATTTTTATTATTGATTTTTTTAAGGGTTTTATTTTTAATTGATTTTTTTAAGGGTTTTATTTTTAATTGATTTTTTTAAGGGTTTTATTTTTATTGATTTTTTTAAGGGTTTTATTTTTATTAATGATTTTTTTAAGGGTTTTATTTTGTAGCCGAATGTGTTAATTTTAGTTTGTTTTTCTGGTGTGTGAAAAAGGTCTGAAGTAAGGAAAGATTTTTGTTTCTTTTTGTATCGTGTTTTTGTACAAAACAGTGAAGCCTCACTCTAACGAACCCATTATTATTATTGTTTTTTTACATCAGTGTGGTGAGGCACGGGAGGACGTGAGAGTAAGTGTTTACACTGGGGCAGACAAAGCCAGACTGGCCGAGAGAGAGAGAGAGAGAGAGGGAGAGAGAGAGAGAGAGAGAGAGGGAGAGAGAGAGAGAGAGAGAGAGAGAGAGAGAGAGAGAGAGAGAGAGAGAGAGAGAGAGAGAGAGAGAGAAAGAGAGAGAGAGAGAGAGAATAATTAGCATAGTCAGTATAGTCTAATAGTTAAAATACAGTGTTCTTTATGGGATCCTATACTAATAATTCCTCTTTCTTAACCTAACCCCTTGAGACCCAGAACGTAATTACAATTGTAATTTGGATACCATTAGACGATTTTAATGAATATAAGCAATATTATATAGATATGACCTGTTTAGTATCCCTGTCCACTAGCTAATTTGGTATATTAAGTCACTTCGTAATTTCATGGCATTTATAGGCAGGCTGGGCACAACACTGTCTTCACACCCTCTTACAAGTAACCCCTGTCTCCCTGCCTTGCAGCACCTGTGTGGGTTCTACATCGCGTACAGCCTGTGCCTGAGCCTGGCCCTAATAGGCAGGCTGGGCACAACACTCTGCCTGGCCGTGCCCTGCCTCATGTTTGTGGTCCTCCTCACCAGGCTCAAGCTGCTCGTGTGGCTGGCTTGGTGCTTCATACTCGTATTCTTCAACACGGAATTCTTCACTAGCAAACTGGTGAGTGTGTGTGTGTGTGTGTGTGTGTGTGTGTGCCTCATCCTCTTCAACACACACTTCTTTACTAGCCACCTGGTGAGTGTATATGTGTGTGTGTGTGTGTGTATTTACCTAGTTGTATTTACCTAGTTATAACATACAGGAAAAGAGCTATGTTTCGTTACTGCCCGTTCCAAATCTATATTATCCAGTTTGCACTTTGAATCCTTTGAATACTTCTTGATTAATTCACTTTTGCAATCAAGGTTGTTCCAGGCTTCTTGCTTCTATACGGGAAGCTGTTTTTTTTATATCCTCTTGCATGTTTGTCCTTTTCAATTTCTTCTCATGACCTTTGTACTTCTGTCGTCCACACACGATCTTCTTACAATTTTTTTTCCAGACCATTTGATGCTTATATACTGCTATAAAAATCTCCCCTTCTTTCTTTTTTCAAGAGTTGGGAGTTTAGTTTTGAAAGTCTTTTATATTTAAATCTATCAGGCTTGGAGCCATTTTTGGGGCGCATTGTATTCTCAATTTCCTTATACCCTTTTTTATGTGGTGCCCAAAAATCACTGCCGCATATTCCAACTTGGGTCGAATCAGAGATGTTATCAATTTTGATATTCTTATCCAGATAATTTGAATGCCATTCTTAATTCCTCAGCAATGGTATGTATTCTGTGATCTGTTTATAGCTTCTGGTGACAAATGTCCTAACCAACTCCCAGATCTTTTCGATTTTGTTTTGATGATCCATTCGTTTTCCATCGAATATTCCTCTCTGTCTCTTTTGCTACTGCCCATTTCCATCACTTACACTTTTTGGCATTATAAATCCATTTCCCATAGTTAAACTCCATCTGAAAAATATTATCTGAATCCTTTTGTAAATCCTCACAGCCTCTTTACTTTTACTTTTCTTAGTAATTTTAGATATCAGACAAATTAAATCATAAACTGTTTAATCCTTCTCCCATATCATTTCCCATAGACCAAGAACTTTCACTGGGGCCAATATGATCCTTGAGGAACTCCACTAAATCACACTGCACCATTCTGACTTTGACTTTTATTACTGTTCTCATCTCTCTGTTGCTCAAAAAGTCTTCCACCACTTCAGCAAACCACCCTTCAATCCTCTACATGTTCTAGTTCCAGAGCAGTTCTTGGGGAGGTCCCTTTGTCAAATGCCTTCTTTAGGTCCAAGTAAATACAATCGACCCACCCTTCTCTTTTCTGTGTCACATCGATCACTCTCGAGTAAAAGCTCAATAAAATTTTGTTGTACATGACATTCCTCCTCTAAATCCAAACTGGCCACCGCAAGTGTGTTTGTCTCTTCCAAATATTTCAACCATCTGCCCTTTCACAATTTTTTAACACATTTTTGCCACTACACTTGTTAATGATACTGGCCGGGAAAAATTAGTGGTTCTTCTTTGTCACCTCCTTTGTGAATTTGGAAACAATTTTTGCTTTTTTTCCAATCAAGCGGGACTCTGCTCCCCTTGAGGGGAACTCTCAATTACACTATGTAATTTTCCTGCTAGTTGGTTACTGCACTCTTTCGTTATCCATTTGGGACACCCCCTCTGGCCCCGGGGCTTTTCTCACATCTTGTTTTTTCCATTAGCCTTTTTACTTCTATTACGTCTACTTTTATGTCTTCCATTATTTTTTTTTGCTATTATATTTTTCGTTTTAAATTCACTTTCTCTTGTAAATACAGTCTGTAAGCACTTATTCATCACCTCGGCCTGTTGTAATGCATTTTCATACACTATGCCTTCTACCTTCAAGCCTTATCTATCCTTTCATTGTTTTTTCATTTTTCCATTAAATATCTATAGAAAAGTTTCGGTTCATTCTTACAATTTTTCTATTATATTCCCTCATAGTACTTTCCTCTTCTCTTCGGATTCTTACATATCATTTCTAGTTGTTTTGTACTCCCCCCAAAGGTTGCTGCCCCCTTTTTTTCCTCCAACTATTCCATGTTTTTTCTCTTTCTAGTTTTGCAAATTTCACATTTTCTGTTAAACCATTCAATTTATTTTTTTCTCTGATAACTATCCTTGGAACAAAAACATTTTTTCCCTTCGGGTAAATTCGGCGGAACTATCCCATTTTTTCTGGGTACCGTTTGCGCAGGAAATTACTCCAGTCTGTCTCTCCGAAGAATGTTCTTAATCCGTCAAAGTCTGCTTTTCCATAATTGTATCTTCCTTTTATGTTCTTCTTTTCTCCCCCCTTTTTGCTATCATTTATTTCAAATTCAATAAGTACATGGTCGCCCCTTTCCAAGTGGGCACTGATAATTCATTTTTACTAATTACTTCCAGTTCTTTCGTCAATAGTAGGTCTAGTCTTGATGGTTTCTTCGTACCTCTGAATCTTGTTCTCTTTAATCCACTGAGTCATGATGTTATTTATTACCAAATCAACAATATACCACCCCATGAGTTTTCTCCTCCTTCAGTATACCATTCTCCCAGCAAACTTCTTTGCAGTTAAAATCTCCCATCAAAATTATGTTCTCACTATTTTCATCGTATTCTTTAAACATTTGCTGTGTCTCTTATCATGTCTCCGTACTCTTCTCTCCCCAGGAATTTGTCTTAGGTGGAACGTATACGATTACCAAGCTCTTATTCTTCCTTTTTTTCATCACCAACTCTACCTTCAAACACCCCCGGCCATTCCTTCTCCTTCTCCACATTTCATACTACCACATCCTTCCTGTAACACCATTACACCAACCTCCCTTTTTCTGGTTTTTGTTTCTCCTCCATACATTATATTGACCCTCCCAACTGCACATCCTCAGAATCACTCAGCTTCGTTTCTACTAGACCTAATATGTCTGGTTTCTTGGGTCTCAGGTAATCGTTTATTTCTGTTAATGTTGATCTAGCCCATTTATATTTGTGTACGATACCTGCCATCCTATTTCATTTTCCTTTGAACTGTCTTCTCTTACCTTTCTCTTTTAGATACCACTTCTTCAGTTTTTGGTCCAAAACTCTCCAATAGAATTTCTGTTTTTCCTCTTCCGTCCCAGTTCGTTTTTTCTTTTTGGCTTCTTTAAAAAAGTACATTCAGACTGGCTCTTTCTTCCTCATCATATCTTTTTTTATCCATTTTTCTTGTATTATTCTGTCTTGCCAGTTCCTGCCTTTGGGCAATATATCTAGTGCCCGATTTTGTGACCTAAACTAACTTTTAAGGGGCGGGCCACTCATCTTCATATTTTCCTAACCTGTGTATTTTTTCTATTTCTTCTCTACCTCCGTTTTTTCTCCTACTACATTAAATATTCTTTTGACACTTTTTTTTCTTCCTCTTCCTCAAATTTTTCTTGGGGAGCACTTTTTCCTTCAAACCAAAAATTATGGGCACATTTCTTTTTTTCACGTATCTCTTTCTAGATTTCCTTTTGTTTGGATTACTTTTACTACTTCTTGGGTCAGATTTTTCTTTCATTTTTGATTTTTCAATTATTGTCGTAAGCTTTCTTGGTCTTTTCTTTTTCCATTTCCATGTTTTTCTTTCTCCTTCATTTCTCTTGTGTCGTTTCATTTCTTATGGACAGAAAACATTTTAGCGTGCAGCTTCTCTACCTTTTCATCGTCTTGTTTACCGTTAACCTCGTCCACTCTATTTTTCAAAAAAGTATTAAACTTTCTCCAGGCGAAATTTCCTTTTTTTTCATCTTATTAATTTCTCCATTAGATCGGTGTACCACATTTTCAGATTATGACTCTCTTTGGTTCATTTTAACCTAATATGTCCTTTTCCTGGGTTGCAAAACCATCAAACCCGAGTTTTGGCGGGATTTCCATCTTGTTTACTTTTTTTCAGTCTATTTTTTCACTTTTTTAGGCTAATCCTATGGAGACGGGACAATTTACTGCATAACTCTTTCCTGCAGTACTCAAGGTCATTTGTAGTCAACTGCGTCCTTTTATGGCCACGGCAGCCAGTCACAGTGGCCTGGGCAGACATTCAGAGAGAGTTAAAGGGCACGGTGTTTAGCTTAACTAACTTCCTCTATTTGTACAACCCCGGAAGTCGCGGGGATTCTGGACGAGATATGGGAGTGGCGCTACGGTGTCATATGGGCTTCGATAGCTGATTGGCTGAGCGAGTACAAACGTCACAGCCTCGCCAGCGAATCACTTTGTATTTCTCAAAAAGTTTCAGCAATCCCCAAGGCTTCCAGCTCTCAGCTGTGTTTATAAACAAATTCATCATCCACACCAAAATGCTCCACCCTTCTTCCTCCTCCCCTCCTCCACCTCTAAGCTTCTCCTCCTCTTCCCCCTCCTAACCTTTCTTTACGAAGGACTACTCCAATAACACTTGCTGAAATGTGTGTTACACGGCTTATATTTTATTTCTGCTGCCACCACTACAACCACCCCCAATGCTATAAGAAAAGGACTTTTCCTCCTCCCTCCTCCCCTCCTTCCTCCCCTCTCCAGCTTCTCCTCTCCTTCTCCTCCCCCTCTCCTTCCCACAGCAGCCGGCCCGCAGTTGCAGTAGCAGCAGCAGCAATAGCAGCAGCAGAAGCAGCAGTAATAAAATATAAGCCGTGTTTTTGTCGTCCAAGCATGTCTTAGTACGAAGACCACTCCAATAACACTTGCTGAAATGTGTGTTACACGGCTTATATTTTATTACTGCTGCCACCACTACACTATCACCGCTTTCCACTACCACAACTACCCCCCAACGCTACAAGAAAAGGCTAGGAGGAGAAGGAGAAGGAGATACTCATCACGGCTGGATGGGCAAGGGCTTGGGGTTTTATTAAGGAAAAGGAGCCATTATACCTTCAGTCTGATGCGTGGCGGTTAGTGGCAGCTACCCGCCGGGCTGGTGAAGTGAGGTGGTCTCGGTCAGGGTCTCGGTGAGGTGCCGCCGTTCACCACTCGGCCCATCACCCCATAATAAACTCACCACGAGTGTAGGAGATAGTTTTAAGGCATAATTTCATTTGTATACTTGCCCTGTTCAGTTCTTGAGTCAGAAAACATCATATATACTCAATTTATGAGTATTTTTATGTATATTGCGTGCTCTACAACTGCCTGGAGGCAGTTGCCTGGTTTTGACATCTCAACGTCTTTAAGTACGCCATCAATCTGCCCGCAGAATGCCAAAAGTTGCCCAAAACAGCTGTTGGAAGTCGCTAGGTCGTGAAGACTGGAAGTTAGCCTCTCTGAATGTAGCCCCAGTTGTGTTGGGAGCCTTCCTGAGCGCGTCTGTCCACAGCCGATCAGCTGATCGGTGTGTGTGTCTGTGTCTGTGTGTGTGTCTGTGTGTGTGTGTCTGTGTGTGTGTGTGTGTCTGTAGGTCTCTATATGCACCTGTCTATCTATCACCTTATCTTATCTAACCTTACCTCATCTCTCTTACCTTACCACCCCCTTCACACCTTATTTTATACAGACAGTAAAACCCTTATAACTCGGCACGATAGGGGCTCTGGCCCTTGCCCAGTTATTCAATATGCCCAGTTATGCAATGTCCTCCTTCTGATAGGGGTAAAAAAAAGCCAAAAAAACACCACCTGCATCCATCCTTGCCAGCACATTCACCTTTTCCTGCAGGCTCAGGCTCTTCAATTTCATTCCCTTCCTGCTGGAGACACCCTTGCGTGATGGAGCTGACATCTTGATATACAGTAATGTATGATGTAATCCCAAAATACGTAAAATAGGTGGCAAAGTAAAGCAAAGGTCGGGTACCAGCGCGTAGGCTGAACAGTGTTTTTGTCGTCCAAGCACCGTCTTGGATTACGAATCCCAATCCAATAACACTTGCTGAAATGTGTGTTATACTACTTTGTGATATTGTTTGCAATGTTTTGCATTGATTATTATTTCGGCTCCTACCAAGCTTGTTGTGTTTTTGAAGCAGAAACCAATCCTTTTTCAATTTCGACAAAAAACGGAATTCATATCCAAGATGGTGCTTTGACGACATAAACATGGCTCAGCTGACAGGCTACACGCTGGTTCCCGACCTTTGCTTTACTTTGCCACCTATTTTACATGTTTTGGGATTAGGTACATCATACAGTACACGCACCGTCGAGTGGCCTAAGAACACCCACATGCCCTGCCCATCAACTCTACCTTCGATTGCGAGTGCATCGGAGGACACAGGGGGGCGGCATGAGCCTCTAATCACAGGCGTCACTATAAGAAATCCTGCCTGCTCCACCACAGGCGAGGGCCAACCATCACAGCAGCCTTCAAGTGAACCTCCAGAGTCTACCATCCGAGCCCTGGGTCACCACTGCCTACAGGTGCTATAGGCACAACATGGGGGAGGGGGGGAATCGAGATGTCAGCTCCATCACGCAAGGGTGTCTCCAGCAGGAAGGGAATGAAATTGAAGAGCCTGAGCCTGCAGGAAAGGGTCAAAAGGACAAAAACACGGCTTTATGCGACTGAGGATATGCCAAGTGTAAACAAAGAGATGCAGTTATAACATCAATATGCCGAGATACATTATTTTTTGCCGACTTTCTGCTTACATGTTCACACAAGAGGTTGTGAGGGCATGATATGCCGAGTGAAAACCATGAGATGCAGTTTAGGGGAGGCGGTAGCAGAGTGGTTAGCGTCACCGGGTGGCGTTCTCGAAGACCCGAGTTCGATCCCGAGTGAGACCCATAAATCCACTTGAGATCTTTCTGCACCATCGAGTGGGCTAAGAACACCCACATGGCCTGTCCATTATTAACTCTGCCTTGGATGGCCAGTGCATCAGAGGACACAGGGGGCGGCATGAGCCTCTAATCACAGGCGTCACTATAACAATCCTGCCTGTGCCACCACGGGCGAGGACCAACCATCACAGCCCTCGAGTGAGCCTCCAGGGCCTACCATCCCACCCCTGGAGGTCACTGCCTACAGGCACTATAGGCATAGATGTAATATATATATATATATATATATATATATATATATATATAATATATAATATATATATATATATATTATAATATATATATATAATATATATATACAGTCAAACCTCGATATAACGGACTTAAGGGGGGGAGGAGTGGTCCGTTAAAGCCGATTGTCCGTTATAGCGAGGGTATTTTCCCAAGGGTGGAAAAATATGAAAAAAAAGGAAAAATTGTGAAATAAATTAGAAATAATTACAAACACAACCAGACTGTGTAGCTATGTTGGGAGGTAAACAGTGACTGGCACTACATGCTGAATTTGGTCCGCTCCTACACGTGAAATAAATGAGAAATAATGACAAACACAACCAACCGTATAACTATCTGTCTGTCTAGTCAAGCTCAAGCTCTAATGAAAGGTAAACAAACATATTCAGCCGTGGCTTCCAAAGGTATTGTCCGGGGCATTAGAGGCTGTGGCACCACAGCCTGCACGGCCCCATCAAACCCCCAACCAAAGGTATTGACTATTATCATGACTAATGCTCATTATTATATATATTATATGGTTGTGGAGTGCAGTTCTATACGCGTGTCACTATTTAGGTCAGTGTAGCACTGCGTGTCACCTTAGATAAGGGTGATTTAGGGTGTTGAGGTGACAGGGAGACAGTAGCAGCGGCCACGCCATAACACTAATAGTCACTATTTTAAACAATAAACACTTTCTACCACTAAATCACTAGCAACACAGGCTCCTTCCTTATAATATTATATCTTAATATGTGATACATCAAAACTCCTTAAAACCCAAGCATTCCAAAGTAAAATGAGAAAATAATCCTGTACAATTATGTTGAGTTGACAATTCGAGCGCGATAAGCGGTCTGATATGCCATTCTGCTCGCAAATTTGTCACGCAAATGGAGTCCGTTACATCCGAAGTCTGTTACATCGAGGTCTGTTATATCGAGGTTTGACTGTATATATACAGGGAGGTCCCGAAGATACGAGCAGTTAGGTTCTACCTGGCATACTCGTAAAGCGAAATCTCGTATAACGAAACACATAACTAATGGTAAAATATAGGGTTGGTTCCAGGACCCCTATCAATATAAAAAAAAAATAATAATAAATAATAATGTTTTTCAAGCTAAAATAAACTATAGCAAACACAACAAACACACAGCGTCTATATTACCCACACTGTACTACCTATTCTGTAGAAAAAGCATTCTGAAAGAGAAAATAGCACACAAAATAACATAACTGCACATTAATTAAACATAAAACATACATAACAAGCAAAAAAGGCGAAATGTAGGGGACGCTGCGTGATACAAGAGAAGGTAGTGTAGCGGTCCCAAGGTTGGGGCCTGCACACCTGCTAATTACCCCTAAAGGTCAGGCCGCGCCATATGCTTAATTACCCTTCAGGTCACGCCTTGCTAGGGATGACCTGACTGCGGTCCCAAGGTTGGGGCCGCACACCTGCTAATTACCCCTAAATGTCAGGCTGTGACATATGCTTAATTACCCTTCAGGTCATGGCTTGCTAGGGGTGACCTCACTGGGGTCAACCAAATCCCCCTTTGTCCAGCCTGGGAGTGGTAGGGCGCGCATTTTCAACTTGATAATTTTACTCACCCCAGTTTGAATGTCGTATCATTGGATTTTCGATCTCGTATATTGAAAATAGACCCTAATTTACACATCTCGTGTCATCGGATTGTCGTATACCGAATGCTCGTATAACGGGACCTCCCTGTATATATATATATATATATATATATATACAGGGATGTCAATTTTCCGCAGATTCGTGGATTTCAGAGTATTTTATTGGCAGCTGGGTCATTTCTGTGAATCGTGTAGATTCGGGTTTTAAATAATTTTGGGGGGGGTGTACATAGTTGGCTAGCCCACAGCCGAACCTGTCCCTGGCCACTGATCCACCACAGACCATAAAACATTTTTTGGCTGCCTAGCGGGAAGTTAATACTAGGCTGCCGATATCTCCTGACTCCACTGCTACAAGTTTGCTCAGGAGGCAGTATGTTGGGGGTGGAATGCAGCAGCCACAGCCAGGTGAGATAGCTCTGGTGATCCAGGGGTCTGGTATCGATGGCACACTGCCCTCACTGTGTCAAGTTTGCAGGCTCCAGGCCTGGAGAGTTCAATGCAGGAATGCCATAGCAGGAGGCAAGCCAGATTGATCCAGAGGGTATATACACTACCCTCCCGAGTTTCGCGCTTGCTTTCTACCGGAGGCATAGCGCGAAACTCGCGGATCGCGAAACTCTGGTATTAAAAACACTAAAAATGCTTATTTATCCGTTTTTTTTTTTTTTTTTTTTTTTTTTTTTTTTTTTTTTTTTTTGTGTGTGTGTGTGTGTGTCTACAGCGCCGTTAGGCAGTGACCTCCAGGAGTGGGATGGTAGGCACTGGAGGTTAACTTGAGGGCTGTGTACCTACCGTATTTTACAGCTTATAAGACTCACTTTTTCCCCCACAAAATATCCTGAAAATGCCCCAAGCCCCTGACCACCCAGCAGTGAATGGGTCCTGGGTGTTAGCCTAGGGTTTGTGACCCGCCTCCCGGGGTGGTGGCTTCGGCCAACACTACGTAGAGAAGAGGAGGGAGGAGAGGAGCTTGAGTTGGGAGTCACCCAGCGGATGCTGTTTTGGTCTGAGTGAGTGAGCTTGACACATATCTTGTCAGCTGATGGTTGTGTGACAGTGTTATACGACAATAACACTGTCACAATGCCTTCCTCTCTGCTCTCCTGTCTCCTCTAGTACCTCCAGAAACCACAGTACCACACACGTCATGGTTAATCACTTATAAAGGAGTATTTTGTGGTAAATAAGTAAGGAACGGCGGGGGTGTAAGGTAAGGTGCTACTTATTTCGAGGTGTTACCTATCTTATGCGACACTGGCTGCTCCTGTAGAGAAAAACAGAAACAAATGGAAAAAAACACAGCCAAACTACAAGCTATACTAAGCCTATTATAATACTATACTAAGCAGGGAGGAAGGAAGACGTGTCCCGTACGTCTCTTATGGGAGGCGGTAGCAGAGTGGTTAGCGTCAAGATATATGTCAAGCTCGAGCACGGGCTTGACAGACGACCTACAAAGTGATACTAAGCAGAAAAGGTCACAAGAAGAAGAAGAAGTCTCCGGGTGGCGTTCTCGGTGATCCGAGTTCGATCCTTGATGAGGGCTGTAAAATCCACTTAAAATCTTTCTCTGCACCGTCGAGTGGCCTAAGAACACCCACACGCTGCCCATCAACTCTACCTTCGATTGCAAGTGCATTGGAGGACACAGAGGGCGGCATGAGCCTCTAATCACAGGCGTCACTATAGAAATTCTGTCTGCGCCACCACGGGCAAGGGCCAACCATCACAGCCCTCAAGTTAACCTCCAGGGCCTACCATCCCACTCCTGGAGGTCACTGCCTAACGGCGCTGTAGGTACACACACACACACACACAAACAAAAAAAAAAAAACAAAAAAAAAAACGCGAAACTCGGGGATATAATGCGCGAAAGTCGGGATGATAAGAATTTAGGACTCAGCGCGAAACTCGAGGATCGCGAAACTCGCATAGCGTGAAACTCGGGAGGGTAGTGTACTCAATATAGTATGGCCAGAGATATATACATATACACAAATTGTGGACACAAAAACAGACAAAATTGAGACCAGAAATTATTATAGATACAACCAAAGACCTTTCAGAAGCTCTCTCAGAGCATGACATTTACAAAAAATCTCGGGGGGGCTTACAGCGCCCCCCGAACCCCCAGCGGGGAGGTTCCTTCGCTTCGGTCGGTCAGCCTCGCTGCGGGGGCTGTAGCGGTTTAACCGCTACAGTTGTTTTTAGGTTGTTTTTGGTTGCCACGCCCACCGGGGTCGGACACGCCCCTCAAAACATCTTCCATCCCCCCAAGTCGATCACGGCCAATAATTTTGGACTACAGTGTCAAGTCTGGGTGGTATAAAATCTCGCACGGTTTAGCAGCCACAGCCGTTTTTAGGTTGTTTTTGCTGGCCACGCCCATCGAAACATAGCCTATGTTCTCCGCTGGGTCATGAGGATTCCAAATATGTGCGGCATGTGGGGTTTTGGCCATCTGTAGCCGAGTCTATAACGAACATACAGACACACAGACAGACAGACAAATTTTGAGATTTATATAGATATAGATAGATATATATATATATATATATATATATATAGAGAGAGAGAGAGAGAGAGAGAGAGAGTATATACGGGCAGGAGATTTTCTCTGAGACAGATCTCGTTAACAGTGATAGCTATTTCAGCGTTTATTATCTTTTTAAAGATATTTTCTCTAGAAAATATCTTTAAAAAGATAATAAACGCTGAACTAGCTATAACTTTTAACGATATATATATATATATATATATAATATAAAACTTTATCTTTGCCTTGCCGAGCTATATCAAATTCCAAGTTATACAGTGCCGAGTTATAAGGGTTTTACTGTACATAGAATTTATTTAACACTAAAATTACCCTCTACCACCAACACCCGCACCCTCACTATGACAGGAGGCGTGGGTGGAGGATGCGCCCGAGGGAGACTACAAGGTGTCTGTAATGGTGGCGTGGATCATCCTGCGCTCCCTCAGCTTCTGCCTGGAGGTGTGTGACACTGACCCCCTCGCCGCCCTGCCCCCCGCCCCCCTCCTCACCAGGCTGCTGGGCTACTGCCTCTACCTCCCCTTCCTCTGCACGGGGCCCTACATGCCCTACACAGACTTCAGGGCGGGGGTGAGTACGTGTGTGTGTGTGTGTGTGTGTTGTGTGTTTTTCACAATTTTCTATTCGTGAGTTTTTTTTCGTATTTTCTATTAATTGATCAATCTTTCTAGTCGTGTAGTGTCTAGTTTGTTAGAGTAGCTAGTTTAGTGTGTGTGTAGAACCTTACTTAATTATATTATTCAGGGTCTGAGCTCTACTATAGTCTATTTTTTAACAAGGTAAAAATTCCATTCTATCATAAGGTCTCATGCTTTTAAAAATGATGCCTATGTTTACCTGGTAATATGGTTAACTATGATAAAATACAGCTGAAATTTAGAAGAACTGTAATATTCCCTTCTCCTGACATCAAATATCAGTCAGTAAGCAGCAAGGGGGCAGGATTTTTCACTTCGTTAAAAAAAATAGAGTATAGTTGAGTTTTACAGGGCCTGAGCTACACCCGTGGGGTCCCGTCTCCGTATCTACATTTATCCAGTCTTTCTTTCAACTGGTGCACATTATTTGCCGATATCACCTCATTTAGTCCATTCCAAACTCCATTTCTATGAGGAAGCTATGCTTCTTATGTTGTTCAGGCATTTCCCTTTTCCTAATTTTTTTGTATTGTTTGTGTATTCATCTAGTTGTATTCATCTAGTTATATTTTACAGGGCCAGAGCAACGCTCGTATGGCCCCGTCTCCATATCAACATTTATTTTTCTCATTCATCTTTAGTGTTGGCCGAAGCCACCACCCCGGGAGGCGGGTCACAAACCCCCGGCTAACACGCGGTACCCATTCACTGCTGGGTGGACAGGGGCTCGGGTTTTAAGAAGACCGCCCGTCTGTCTTCGCTCCGCCCGGGGATCGAACCCAGGACTTCTCGGTTGTGAGCCGGGCGTGCTAACCCTTACACTACGGAGTTGTGTGTGTGTGTGTTGTGTTTGTTTGCCTAGTTTTAGTATTCAGGGTCTGAGCCTTACTATAGTGGGACGGGCTTAAACTGGCAGTCTGGGTGGATTCGCCTGAGATCTCCAGCTGCAGGGGTGTATTTAGGATCTTGAAACATTGGGGGCTGCGCCCAGCCTAGAGATCTTTAGATTTTTACAGGTTAATTTTCAATTTATTTATGAGTATAATGAATATAAGATGTGAGACACTGAGCTCTACCAAAAAGTTCCTATCATTTGCTCAGGATAACTTTCGCAACATGAAATGAAAATAAGATTAAGACAATCTGAGTTGAGGTTCAACTTTGTTATTATTTTTATGTTCATCAGCAGGAGTAAAACCCTAAGAGAAAGACCTCAAGCTTTGGCGTGATGAAGCAGTCCTATAGATTGCATATTGCCAATGCTCTAAGGTACTGACATCTAGCCATCAATGGCTTTATAACTTTTGCTTATATTGTGTGACAAATTAAGGACTCATTTTGAACTGTGACAAAACTGTTCACTCTGTGTCTTGTTCATCTGATAGTCTCTTCTTCACCTCTCCAGAAGGTCTTTTGGTGTCTCATTTATCTGTCGCACTCCTCATCTCCTCTGTTCTCTCTTCCTGTTCTCTCCACCTCTCTCTTGTCCTGCTCATAAAAAGGATGCCATCAGCATGTGCCAAGTAACATCTAACCCAATTTCTTGTTTCTTACTATATTCTTGTGTTGGCCCCAGTCAGAGCTTATCTAATTTTTGTAAGAAAAAAAAAGGCTATTTGATATCCGGGGCTATTCATAAAACATTGGGGGCTACAGCTTCAATGCCCAGGCCTAACTATGCCCCTGTCCAGCTGTATAATATCTACCTTACAATTGTATCACCACGTGTCTACCTCTTTTGTGACGCCTTTTACAAATATCACAAAAGTTAAGCTCAATTATTTAATCTCAATTATGTGTGCGAATATGTGTTTGTATTTTCTAGTCACTGATCTACCTTTCTAGTCCTGCTAAATGGCCTTAAACTGTACTCATAAACTTTGCTCTCATTTTCTAGTCATTGATCTACCCATCTGTCACTTAAAATCCTCTCCACTTTACCTCAAAAACACTTAAATCACTCCCCATCCACATCTACTCCACCCCTTTCTCCACTTTTAAGCACACCCCCTTTTAAGCCAAGTCAATATCCACCTTTAATCCACCCACTCCACCTGATCCACGTACATTTTTATCTTATCCACTCCACTTATCCACTCCTTTCTTTACCCCCTTAACACATCCACATCTACTCTCCACTCCTTTCATTTACAAGCACTTTTAGATCTATACCTCCTTTCCTTTTACATCCACTTTCATACCTAGTCAATACCCACCTGTAATCCACCCACTCCGCCTCATCCACGCACAGCTGTCGGAGCCGTACCGCGTGTGGACTTTACGGCGTGTTGGGTGGATGGGCCTGCAGATCCTCCGCTTCCTGTGGTGGATGGGGGTGACGCAGTTCCTCCTCTTCCACTTCTATGCCCAGTAAGTGGAAGAGTGGAGGGAAGTGGATGATGCTTGATGTTAAGAGGGGGATAAAGGGATGGGAAGTGGATGGAAGTATTTCACACAACCTTCCCTCCTTCCCTTCCCTTCCTCTGTTACTCAGCTATTACTCACCACCTCTCCCTCTTTCCCTCCTCAGCTCTCTCCACTTCATGCCAGAGCTGGTGAAGAAAATGAATCACTGGTCTCTGGCTGGCTTTGTTTACTTCCTCGCTCTCTTCCTGCAACTCAAATATGTGGGTGAGTATGTGTGTGTGGGTGTGTGTGTATTTACCTATAGTCTATTTTTTTTATTATGGTCAAAATGCAGTAAGGAAGCCACGCCCCCTGCCTCCCCTTCTTTTCTACGGGGCAGCTGATTGGTGCATTCCTCGTATCATCACTACCAATCACAATATCTTCCACTACTTAACAGCGCGTGACCACTGGACAGAGCAATCTTCACTACAAAGGGATTTTTTTAAATTTTGTCACCCTTTGTAGTGAAGATTGCTCTGTCCAGTGGTCACGCGCTGTTAAGTAGTGAAGATATTGTGATTGGTAGTGATGATACGAGGAATGCACCAATCAGCTGCCCCGTAGAATAAAAGGGGAGGCAGGGGGCGTGGCTTCCTTACTGCATTTTGACCATAATAAAAAAAATAGACTATAGTTGTGTTTTACAGGGCCCACTCGTGTGGTCCCGTCTCCGTATCTACATTTATCCAGTCTTTCTTTCAACTGGTGCACATTCTTTGCTGATATCACCTCCTCGTTTAGTCCATTCCAAACTTCTACATTTCTATGAGGGAAGCTGTACTTCTTTTCTGAGGGAAGCTTCGAGAAGCTCCTTCTCGTGTGTGTGTGTTCGTCTACAGTGGCGGCAAAAAAAATCTTTACAAAGACAATGAAACAAAAAAATTTCACAATTCCTGAGTTATATTTTTGGATATTTCCTTACAATTAATACTTTGTCATGTCGCCTTTACACTTGATCACCATCTGCAGTCATTTGGGCATGGATTCAGCAAGGTTGGCGAAGTAGGTGGGGTCCATGGTAATCCACAGCTTCTTCAGTGCCACAGTGCCCCTCAGTGCCACAGCTTCCTCAGTGCCACAGTGCCCCTCAGTGCCACAGCTTCCTCAGTGCCACAGTGCCCCTCAGGGCCACAGCTTACTCAGTGCCACAGCTTCTTCAGTGCCACAGTGCCCCTCAGTGCCACAGCTTCTTCAGTGCCACAGTGCCCCTCAGTGCCACAGCTTCCTCAGTGCCACAGCTTCTTCAGTGCCACAGTGCCCCTCAGTGCCACAGCTTCCTCAGTGCCACAGCTTCCTCAGTGCCACAGTGCCCTCAGTGCCACAGCTTCCTCAGTGCCACGTGCCCTCAGTGCCAGTCCTCAGTGCCACAGCTTCTTCAGTGCCACAGCTTCTCAGTGCCACGTGCCTCAGTGCCACAGCTTCTTCAGTGCCACAGCTTCTTAGTGCCACAGTGCCCCTCAGTGCCACAGCTTCTTCAGTGCCACAGCTTCTTCAGTGCCACAGTGCCCCTCAGTGCCACAGCTTCTTCAGTGCCACAGCTTCTTCAGTGCCACAGTGCCCCTCAGTGCCACAGCTTCCTCAGTGCCACAGTGCCCCTCAGTGCCACAGCTTCTTCAGTGCCACAGTGCCCCTCAGTTGCCACAGCTTCTTCAGTGCCACAGTGCCCCTCAGTGCTACAGCTTCTTCAGTGCCACAGCTTCTTCAGTGCCACAGTGCCCCTCAGTGCCACAGCTTCCTCAGTGCCACAGTGCCCCTCAGTGCCACAGCTTCTTCAGTGCCACAGTGCCCCTCAGTGCCACAGCTTCTTCAGTGCCACAGTGCCCCTCAGTGCCACAGCTTCTTCAGTGCCACAGTGCCCCTCAGTGCCACAGCTTCTTCAGTGCCACAGTGCCCCTCAGTGCCACAGCTTCTTCAGTGCCACAGCTTCTTCAGTGCCACAGTGCCCCTCAGTGCCACAGCTTCTAAAGTGCCACAGTGCCCCTCAGTGCCACAGCTTCTTCAGTGTCACAGCTTCTTCAGTGTCACAGCTTCTTCAGTGCCACAGTGCCCCTCAGTGCCACAGCTTCTTCAGTGTCACAGCTTCTTCAGTGCCACAGTGCCCCTCAGTGCCACAGCTTCTTCAGTGCCACAGTGCCACAGCTTCTTCAGTGCCCCTCAGTGCCACAGCTTCTTCAGTGCCACAGTGCCCCTCAGTGCCACAGCTTCTTCAGTGCCACAGCTTCATCAGTGCCACAGTGCCCCTCAGTGCCACAGCTTCTTCAGTGCCACAGTGCCCCTCAGTGCCACAGCTTCCTCAGTGCCACAGCTTCTTCAGTGTCACAGCTTTTTCAGTGCCACAGTGCCCCTCAGTGTCACAGCTTCTTCAGTGCCACAGTGCCCCTCAGTGCCACAGCTTCTTGAGTGCCACAGTGCCCCTCAGTGCCACAGCTTCTTCAGTACCACAGTGCCCCTCAGTGCCACAGCTTCTTCAGTGCCACAGCTTCTTCAGTGCCACAGTGCCCCTCAGTGCCACAGCTTCTTCAGTGCCACAGTGCCCCTCAGTGCCACAGCTTCCTCAGTGCCACAGTGCCCCTCAGTGCCACAGCTTCTTCAGTGCCACAGTGCCCCTCAGTGCCACAGCTTCTTCAGTGCCACAGTGCCCCTCAGTGCCACAGCTTCCTCAGTACCACAGTGCCCCTCAGTGCCACAGCTTCGTCAGTGTCACAGTGCCCCTCAGTGCCACAGCTTCTTCAGTGCCACAGCTTCCTCAGTGCCACAGCTTCTTCAGTGCCACAGTGCCCCTCAGTGCCACAGTGCCCCTCAGTGCCACAGCTTCTTCAGTGCCACAGTGCCCCTCAGTGCCACAGCTTCCTCAGTGCCACAGCTTCTTCAGTGCCACAGCTTCTTCAGTGCCACAGCTTCCTCAGTGCCACAGCTTCCTCAGTGCCACAGCTTCTTCAGTGCCACAGTGCCCCTCAGTGCCACAGCTTCTTCAGTGCCACAGTGCCCCTCAGTGCCACTGTGCCCCTCAGTGCCACAGCTTCCTCAGTGCCACAGCTTCTTCAGTGCCACAGTGCCCCTCAGTGCCACAGCTTCTTCAGTGCCACAGCTTCTTCAGTGCCACAGTGCCCCTCAGTGCCACAGCTTCTTCAGTGCCACAGCTTCTTCAGTGCCACAGTGCCCCTCAGTGCCACAGCTTCTTCACGATTCTGACCGATCACGAATGATCGGTCACTGACTTTGTGTTGTTATGTCGGTCCAGAGAACGTGTATAAGACACGTACAAGAGGGAGACACGTACCAACACAAGGCATTATAGAAAATGTGTAAGGGTAACTGGTGTAATTTAGTTATGTTCGTTGGTGTTAAAAGTGATCAATAGAAAGTATATGCATTTAACTCACTCAGAGGCATGTTTCTTTCTTTCAAGCAGAGGAAAAATATTTATTGCATTTGAGGTCGAGGGTAAGTCATCAGTAGAAATTATTCATAATACTCCATGCATGCTCCCTCAGTCCTACCTAGTGGAACACGGTTCCCACACCACACGGCACCCGTAGCCAGTGGGTGGGCACCTGGGGGGGCACCGGCTTCTCGTGGGTGGGCACGTGCCCACCCATGCCCCCCGGTAACTACGCCACTGCTGCTCACCCTGCTGGTGGCGGCTGGTGTCCCCCCCTCCCGACAATAGATTGTCATCCGCCTCACCTGTGCCTTCCTAAGGATGACAGATCAACTACAGCACCTGTAATATCATCATAGGACATAACCAGGGCTCATAGTGTTCCCCAAGGGATCCTCGCAGCCCTAAAACAACAACAACAACAACAACAGTTCTGGCGAGGCACGCCAGCGAGAGTTAAGCCAGGTTTATGGCAACTTACTTTTGAGTCACTAACCTAACCTAATCCCACGCTTTAACCTCCTAACTAAAGCCAAATCTGCATTAAAAGTGTCTGCGGCAAGGGAAGAACAGAGGCGATTTCGGTCACAAGAGGAAGAAGAGTGAGAGGCACGCCGCACGTAAACAAACACTTGTCTCTCGCCTCCCTATGAACAACATGTCATTATCTCCAAAAGTTTGAGTCCAAAAGAATGTTTCCTAGAATCCAATAAGGCAAACAGAAACCATACTCCCAATTGTGTAGGGAATTTCGTTCAGTGTAAAATAATACCATGTTCTGGTATGCACGGCTGTGAACAAGTATAATGTACGGGTACGGGCGGGAGGACCGATCACCAATATCAATTTTTCCCATAAGTTATGTGTTTCACATAGAGCGAATTCACATAAAACTACATCGTTTATCGACCAATTTCTTGTTTTATGTGGGACCCTAGTGTACAACGTGAATAATAGAGAAATGTGCATGCCTACAGTCGCACACACACCATATCAGGCAGGACAGTAACAATAATGACACTCATGGTCACCACATATATCAAGAGAGGTGAATTTGTGGATTAAAATAACTCAGACGTTTTCGGCTACTTTTTCGGTGATGCAGGATGTTGTTTATCATATATAATATATCTGAAGAGACTGGACTGGATTGACACTCCTCGTCACCACACATAACACATAAGGTAAATATGTTGGCAAGAGAAACACAGGCCCCATCCTGGCTATATTTTCGGTGCTTGTGACGACTGGCTACCCTTTCGGCGCCGTGGTGTTATTGTTATATCATAACCTTCATAATATACCTTCAGTATTCACCTCAAAGTGATAACACTTGCTGAAATGTGTGTGATACTACTTTGTGATATTGTTTGCAATGTTTTGCGTTGATTATTATTTCGGCTCCTACCAAGCTTGTTGTGTTTTTGTCACAGAAACCAATCGCGTAAAAAAACGGTCTTCGTATCCAAGACTTGGACGACAAAAACACGGCTCAGGTTATTACACAGACCGATGGATCTGTATGGGAAGCTGTACTTCTTGATATCTCTCTTGCATGTGGTCCTCTTCAACCTCTTCCCAGGACCTCTCACATCTCTCTCGTCCCACAAAAACATAGAGGCTTGTACCAAGAGTCATGATGGCGGCGAACGACAAATTACCGGCGAAGGGTACCATGAGAGGGATATTTTTTGGAACGAATAACAACGACGATGGCCATGGGTCACGCGCCAAGACACGGGTGCCCACGTGTCTTCGCGCCCACCTTCGTCGTTGCTTTTTGTTCCAAAAAATATCCCTCTCATGGTAACCTTCATTGGTCGTTCGTCGTTCGTCGCTGGACCGCCATCATGACCCTTGGTACAAGCCATAATCTCCATCAAATATTCCAGTCCCTTCTAAACCCTGAACATATTAATCAGGTCACCTTCTTCCCTTCTTATTCTTATATTTCTTCTTCTACCTTCTCATCTTTTCTCTCTCACTAACACCCCTTATCTCCCCTCTCTCTCCCCTCAGTGCTGTATGGTCTGCCCTCGGTGCTGGCCCGGGCGGAGGGCTACGACCCCCCCCGCCACCCCCGCTGTACCCTCATGACCTACCGCTTCTCTGACGTGTGGCGCTACTTCGACCACGGCCTCTATCGCTTCATGCTCAAGTGTGTGGGTGTGTGTGGGTGTGTGTGTGTGTGATTATTTTCCTACCTAGTTGTATTTACCTAGTTGTGAAATACGGGAAATGAGTTACAGATGTGGGGTCCCGTCTCCTTGCCTCAATGGGTCAATCTGAGCTTTAAAAACATGAATTCTTTTGGCATCTATAATTTCACTGTCCAGGCTTATTCCACATATATAGAGTGTGTGTGAGAGAGAGAGAGAGAGAGAGAGAGAGAGAGAGAGAGAGAGAGAGAGAGAGAGAGAGAGAGAATAGAGCAGGATGAAAAAGGTGATGAAAGAGGAAAGGAAACAAGAGGGAAATTTGAGGCTAAAGAAAAGGATTAAAGACTTTTTTTTAGGTTTTTATTTTATTAGGTATTTAATTTAAATGTTATTATTTTACCCTCCAGCCTATCTTCAGTATCTCCCCTCCTCCCCCCCCCCAGACACATCTACATCCCCTGGGTGGGCCGTGACGGCAGCCTGGCCCGGCAGCTGCAAGGCACGGCCCTGGTCTTCACCTTCGTGTACGTGTGGCACGGCGTGCACTCCAACGTGCTGTGGTGGGCCGCCGTCAACTTTGTGGCCGTGGTGGCCGAGAGACTGGCCGACCTCATAGCCAAGGAGCCTCGCTACATGGGCTGGGAGGTGAGGGTGTGTGTGGGTGTGTGTGTGTGTGTGTGTGGGTGTGGGTGTGGGTGTGGGTAGGTGTGTGTGGGTGTGGGTGTGGGTGGGTGTGGGTGTGGGTGGGTGTGGGCGTGGTGGCCGAGAGACTGGCCGACCTCATAGCCAAGGAGCCTCGCTACATGGGCTGGGAGGTGAGGGTGTGTGTGTGGGTGTGTGTGTGGGTGTGGGTGTGGGTGTGGGTGTGGGTAGGTGTGTGTGGGTGTGGGTGTGGGTGGGTGTGGGTGTGGGTGGGTGTGGGCGTGGTGGCCGAGCGACTGGCCGACCTCATAGCCAAGGAGCCTCGCTACATGGGCTGGGAGGTGAGGGGGTGTGTGGGTGTGTGGGTGTGGGTGTGGGTGTGGGTAGGTGTGTGTGGGTGTGGGTGTGGGTGGGTGTGGGCGTGGTGGCCGAGCGGCTGGCCGACCTCATAGCCAAGGAGCCTCACTATATGGGCTGGGAGATGAGGGTGTGTGTGGATGTGGTTGTGAGATCAGAAAAAATAGGTAAAAATAGGCATAGAAAAAAATAAGTAAAATAACTAACACTTTTCTTTCCCCCCCCTCCCCCCCCACAGGCGCGGTGGCTGCCCGGGGCGTGGCGTCGCAGGTTCCTGGGGGGGTTGGCGGGGGCGCTCTACGTCCCCTCCCTCGCTGCCCTCGTCATCTTCCTCTCCAACATGGACAACGCAACCACCGTCACCACCAGAATATTTGTGACGGGTGAGTGAGTCTGTTTCTACCATTAGCATCATATTTTTGTGGATGTGTGTTTGGTAGATGGGTAGATAGGTAGATACAGACACTCACTCACCATCACCAACAGTATATTTGTGTCCGGTGAGTGAGAATATGTACCACTTACCACTTGAAATGAAAATGGTTAAAGAGCTTAGGATATAATACAGCAGAGATGAAGTGTCCAGTGAAGAGGTGGCCAGAAAATGTGGATTGAAGGAGCTGAGTACAGTGCTGAGAGTAAGGCGATGGAGGTGGTTTGGGCACGTGAAGAGGAGAGAAGGTGGCGAGGCATTGGGGAGAGCTGTTGGAGTGGAAGTGCCAGGTGAGAGTAAGGCGATGGAGGTGGTTTGGGCACGTGAAGAGGAGAGAAGGTGGTGAGGCATTGGGGAGAGCTGTTGGAGTGGAAGTGCCAGGTGAGAGTAAGGCGATGGAGGTGGTTTGGGCACGTGAAGAGGAGAGAAGGTGGTGAGGCATTGGGGAGAGCTGTTGGAGTGGAAGTGCCAGGTGAGAGTAAGGAGATGGAGGTGGTTTGGGCACGTGAAGAGGAGAGAAGGTGGTGAGGCATTGGGGAGAGCTGTTGGAGTGGAAGTGCCAGGTGAGAGTAAGGAGATGGAGGTGGTTTGGGCACGTGAAGAGGAGAGAAGGTGGTGAGCATTGGGGAGAGCTGTTGGGGTGTAAGTGCCAGGTGAGAGTAAGGCGATGGAGGTGGTTTGGGCACGTGAAGAGGAGAGAAAGGGGGTGAGGCATTGGGGAGAGCTGTTGGAGTGGAAGTGCCAGGTGAGAGTAAGGCGATGGAGGTGGTTTGGGCACGTGAAGAGGAGAGAAGGTGGTGAGGCATTGGGGATAGCTGTTGGAGTGTAAGTGCCAGGTGAGATAAGGCGATGGAGGTGGTTTGGGCACGTGAAGAGGAGAGAAGGTGGTGAGGCATTGGGGAGAGCTGTTGGAGTGGAAGTGCCAGGTGAGAGTAAGGCGATGGAGGTGGTTTGGGCACGTGAAGAGGAGATAAGATGGTGAGGCATTGGGGAGAGCTGTTGGAGTGGAAGTGCCAGGTGAGAGTAAGGCGATGGAGGTGGTTTGGGCACGTGAAGAGGAGAGAAGGTGGTGAGGCATTGGGGAGAGCTGTTGGAGTGGAAGTGCCAGGTGAGAGTAAGGCGATGGAGGTGGTTTGGGCACGTGAAGAGGAGAGAAGGTGGGGAGGCATTGGGAGAGCTGTTGGAGTGGAAGTGCCAGGTGAGAGTAAGGCGATGGAGGTGGTTTGGGCACGTGAAGAGGAGAGAAGGTGGCGAGGCATTGGGGAGAGCTGTTGGAGTGGAAGTGCCAGGTGAAAGTAAGGCGATGGAGGTGGTTTGGGCACGTGAAGAGGAGAGAAGTTGGTGAGGCATTGGGGAGAGCTGTTGGAGTGGAAGTGCCAGGTGAAAGTAAGGTGATGGAGGTGGTTTGGGCACGTGAAGAGGAGAGAAGGTGGTGAGGCATTGGGGAGAGCTGTTGGAGTGGAAGTGCCAGGTGAGAGTAAGGCGATGGAGGTGGTTTGGGCACGTGAAGAGGAGAGAAGGTGGTGAGGCATTGGGGAGAGCTGTTGGAGTGGAAGTGCCAGGTGAGAGTAAGGCGATGGAGTGGTTTGGGCACGTGAAGAGGAGAGAAGGTGGTGAGGCATTGGGGAGAGCTGTTGGAGTGGAAGTGCCAGGTGAGAGTAAGGCGATGGAGGTGGTTTGGGCACGTGAAGAGGAGAGAAGGTGGCGAGGCATTGGGGAGAGCTGTTGGAGTGGAAGTGCCAGGTGAAAGTAAGGCGATGGAGGTGGTTTGGGCATGTGAAGAGGAGAGAAGGTGGTGAGGCATTGGGGAGAGCTGTTGGAGTGGAAGTGCCAGGTGAGAGTAAGGAGATGGAGGTGGTTTGGGCATGTGAAGAGGAGAGAAGGTGGTGAGGCACGAAGATAGTTGGAAGCGTATCATCGACCCTCTAGCCTCATTATAAGACATTACGGGAAAATCTGACGTTAAACATGACTTCAACATTTCTTTTACTGTCCCTACTTTTTACAACTGTGGTTTCTTTCCCCCAACACAGATTTCCCGAAGAGCACCGTCACCTGTTTCTTCTTCATGTTCTGCCTGGGCCAGTGTAGCATGGAGCTGCAGAACTGGAAGATGCGGCAGAAAGCGAGGGCCAAGCAGGCGTAGTGTTCCCTGCCTCGGCGGCGGCGGCGGCGGTGAGTGTGGCTGCGTTTTTTAACCCCTTCACGCCCAGATCTTTCCTTTGCTATAAAAAATTGTCTGTTGTGGAGCCATAAAATTAGGAGAAGTAAGTCAATAAACCCAATGAGCTAGTGGCCAAGGCTACTAAACAGGTCATATCTATAAAAACATTGCTTGTGTTCATTAAGAATCATCTAATGGTGGTCAAATTACAATGGAGATTACGTTGTGGGCGTCCCGGGGTTAAGTGTAAAGAAGGGCAGCAGTAGTGGTGGCAGTAGTAGTAGTAGTAGTAGTAGTAGTAGTAGTAGTAGTAGTAGTAGTGGTGGTGGTGGCAGTGCCTGCTATTTCTGGTGCTTTGATTTCCACAACTTGCATTATTCCTTTGCCTTTGTTGGTGTGCTGTGATGCTGTGATGTTACAGTGTGTTTTGTGGCCTAACCCTTGACTAGTGGGTGCATGGGATGGAGACAGGCTTAGGTTATTTAGGTTTTTATTAGCTTATTAAGAAGCAAAGGTAAAGATGGGGGCCTATGCTGAGCTGTGCGTGGCCTCGGTGCTCATCTCCGTGGCATTAGCCTTTGAGCCTGTGGTGGGTGACAACCTGCTACCCCGGGACACAGGGCCAGTGTGACATCCGGAGATGAGTAACCTGGGGAAGGTAACCACAGTTACCTTCCCCAGGTTTCCCCAGGTACATATTTACCCATTTATCCACCATCCCTGAAAGGAAGGATGAACAGCTGGGTGGGCTGGCCGCCAACTGCCCTGGCCTGGATTCTAACCAGGGCCCGCAGACTCGTAGCACGACACGGAGGCGCTGCTGGGTTATTAGCTTTGGTTGTTTTAGGTGTATGTACAGGAGTAAATGGAGACTTATGCTGTTATGTCAGAATAGATACGATTAAATACCTATGCTGTTATGTTAGAGTAGATATGATGAAATACCTAAACACAGAGAGAAAGAGTAGGAAAGTGAGAGTGAGAGGAAGGGAGAGAAAGAGTGTGTGTGTGTGTGTGTGTGTGTGTGTGTGTGTGTGTGTGTGTGTGTGTGTACAGGAATAAATAGACACTACTCTTATGTTGTAATAGAGCAGATAAGATACATAAACACTGCAGTGCATGACGGAGTAACATGAATATTTGATGGCGTAGTGTTATCACTGCTACACATCACATCACTGAGACACAGCCAGGTATTGCAGACAGGTAATGTATGCTGTCATCTGCTGCACACACACACACACACACACACACACACACACACACACACACACACACACACACACACACACACACACACACACACACACACACACACACACACACACACACACACACACACACACATCTTGCAGTTACACTATGTATGTACTGTGTTTGTATATACGTGTATGTGTGTTTATGCATGTTTATGAATAGTATACATCTACACATGGGGCATAGTGAGTGTGTGTGTGTGTGTTGTGGGGGACAAAAAGGGGAGTTGAGATCCTTGCCATCATCATCATCATCATCATTGCATAAGTTGGACTAATAAGTTAATTCAAGTTGAAAGAAAGGTAGCAGTGGTAGTAGTAGTGCATGCTTTTTTATACTTTTTACAGTGCTTTATATTTCATAACTGGCATATTTTTGTACTGTTCTATAACGAAATGATGTGGAAAAATGTGTATTGCCCCCCCCCCCCCCCCCCCCCTTAGCTAGATGTTAATGTGAAGGGCTCAACAAGCCTGGTGATTACGCTGCCACCACATTAAGTGGGGGGGAAAAAGAAAAGAATTCAGAGAATATCTGAGGGTAACTGAATTAAATGAAGGACTCGTTAACAGGGTTTCTTTATAATTATCACAGTGTTGATGCCAGTCTTCACATCCCCACTCTAAGGTTTCACCAAAATCACGAAACAATAATAATACCCGAAACGACTCATTTCTCACTCGGGCTTAACATAATCCCAAAAGTTCCTAGCCACCGTCACTAGGTAATATACCTATCTACACACAAACACTTGCGATGAATCGTGGCCTTAGCTCTTAATACTGGTGTCCAGGATGGCCACACCCTCTGAGGAGTGAAGAAAAATTATTATTTATTAAATGGCTATACACTGGTAGAGTTTTTTTTTTTTTTTTTTTTTTTTTAGCGAGCTTCAGATACGCCACCACTAGCTGGCGCAGCGAACGCCACAACATCCGCCCAGCATCCCACGTATCACTCGTTCACTTCACGTGGTTACCTCACCGTGGAAGCATCTCTGTTGTGTTGTGCTCACTCAGGCGAATGCAAATGGCGGAGGGTGAGTGCAGTCCAGTCATATAGGTACGTACAGTAAAAAAATTGGGGTGTTTTTTTGGGGGCTGAAACGGATTAATGGTATTTCAATTAATTTCAACGGGGAAAACTGATTTGATAAACGAGCAAATTGAGTTACGAGCTCGATCAATGAACGAATTAAACTCGTAAGTCAAGGTACCACTATATTACTTTACGCTCACAACTTTGTGTAAACTTTCCGTCAATGGTGAGTCCCAGGAGTGACTCGCTTTCCCGCGTTACAAATGCCTGGCTCACAACAGCATCAACATTACAGTAAAATCTCACTAAATCAAACCCGTATCATTCAAACTGGATAATTCGACCTGTTTCAGTAAAACATCTCTAAATTGAACCGTATAATAATTCAAACTTTGGATAATTCAACATGTTTCAGGCCAGTTCAAATTTTTCAACAACTTTCCATAATTCGAACAGAAGTTCCAATTATCCTTAGACTTACTAGTGTGAGTCCGACCTCTCGCATGCGGTGCCTACCACGGCTGCCCAGCGTGATCTGATATATGATCATTATCGTATAAATACGATGGTTTTGGTGAGTACAAGTAATACAATCTGTGCTGTTTTGGCATGTTTTAATGAGTTCTTATTGTGTGGGGGGGCTGGAGGTAACCATCGGATAATTCAGACTTCCGGCTAATGTGACCCAGGTCTCCCCACAATTAGTTTGAATTAGAGAGGGTTTACTGTAACTTGAAGCAGCTTTTTAACATGTACTTCTTTTTAATGGAAGAACATTTTATGGACCTTTTTTTTCCAATGGTGCTTTTTACTGTACATTATTATTGTTATTATTTATGTGAGGCTTGTTTTGGCGATTTTATTTATTATTATTATTATATTTTCTGTTCAGTTTGTTTTTGGTGATACGTGTATATATATATATATATATATATATATATATATATATATATATATATATATATATATATATATATATATATATATATATATTATATATATATATATATATATATATATATATATATATATATATATATATATTTTAGGTTTGTTTTATACCGTAGATAAGGAAGTTTTTTTGTATCCGCTAAACGTAATTTTTCACGGAAGTTATTTTTATGGATTTTTTTTTCTTTCAATTTCTATTTTTTATTGTACAGTAAATAAGGAAGTTTTTATTTTTTATTGTACAGTAAATAAGGAAGTTTTTATTTTTTATTGTACAGTAAATAAGGAAGTTTTTATTTTTTTGTACAGTAAATAAGGAAGTTTCTATTTTTTATTGTACAGTAAATAAGGAAGTTTTTATTTATTTTTGTACAGTAAATAAGGAAGTTTTTATTTTTTATTGTACAGTAAATAAGGAAGTTTTTATTTTTTATTGTACAGTAAATAAGGAAGTTTTTATTTATTTTTGTACAGTAAATAAGGAAGTTTTTTTTTTTTGTACAGTAAATAAGGAAGTTTTTTTTTTTATTGTACAGTAAATAAGGAAGTTTTTATTTATTTTTGTACAGTAAATAAGGAAGTTTTTTTTTTTTGTACATTAAATAAGGAAGTTTTTATTTTTTATTGTACAGTAAATAAGGAAGTTTTTTTTTTTTTTGTACAGTAAATAAGGAAGTTTTTTTTTTGTACAGTAAATAAGGAAGTTTTTTTTTGTACAGTAAATAAGGAAGTTTTTTTTTTGTACAGTAAA
>JACEEZ010002020.1:75739-85739 GCA_016584305.1 Chionoecetes opilio | reverse complement strand
TGGCGGAATTCCCTCATATGGCACAGTTTTGGAACCGGCTCGAGCAGGAGAAGGTTTTAAGCCTATTTATGATATGATCCGATCACTTTTTTTCTTTTTTTTAGCAGCCTATTAGCGAGAATTGTGAAAAAAAAGTGGGTTGCGAGAATTCCAATGATCTGAAACTCGAGAAATGCCAGTTGTCGCTGGCAGTTTTAACTCAAAGGTTGGTCTACTGTGTTTTGGCTCCGCGACTAATATTTTTCATAAATTAATTTCGCGATAAACATTGATGCACCGCATCTGAATACCAAAAAATATAGTTCTTCTGTTGTTCTACTAATTATATGGATGACATGCATTACGATGGAACGTTCTATAATAGCAATTTAATGCAAATTACTCGCCTCGTGTAGCAAAGCTTAATATATTTTTTACATGTATATTGTGGCATGTAAAATTTGGGTGATGTTCACACTGTTTTCTAAGACAGTACTGCTGCGTCTGGCAAACGCTTGTCAAAATACAATAAGCAATGCCTTGGAAAAACGAAGAATAAAGAATGCCGAAATCGGCTTGTTGCTGCGACAATGTAGGTTATAATTGTGGAGGCGACAAGCCGCGGCGGGGAGTGGTGGGCGGGGAGATTGTGGCGGGGAGATTGAATCAAAACATTGCCACTTCACGCGTCGACTCATTGCACTTCCAGGCTTTCTATCTGAATGATACACAATAATAACACGAAAATATGACTGCCTAGGTATAGATAACTTCTAAACATTCGTTATTGACTATATAATATCATAGAGTAGCATTTACCTCGCCTCCTCAACTATAACCTCCTTGGTTATTTGGTTATATACAATGTTTTACAGAATTAGGCTTCTATACAATATACATATAGAAGAAAATCGTTCTTAATATTATACTTGTGTGTTTTAAGTGCAGTGGAATAAGCCCATATTTTTTTTTCAAGTTGACCAACTTTTCACCAAATTGTGAGTTAAAACTGCCAGCGACCACTGGCATTTCTGAGTTGCAGTTCTCTCTAATTGAGGAAACCTTGATGTAGGGTGATGGGTAATGGGTGAGTGAATGGGTGGGGTGATGGGTAATGGGTGTGGGGTGATGGGTAAGTGAATGGGTGGGGGGTGATGGGTGATGGGTGAGGGAATAGATGGGGGGTGATGGGTAATGGGTGAGTGAATGGGTGTGTGGTGATAGATAATAATGGGTGAGTGAATGGGTGGGGGGTGGTGGGTAATGGGTGAGTGAATGGGTGGGGGGGTCATGGGTAATGGGTGAGTGAATGGGTTGGGGGTGATGTGAATAGGTTGGCGTTAATACACACATTTCTACATCCATGATTTCAGGAAAGCTACAAGGGGCTATCTGGAGAGTGGTGGCCCAGCTAACACACTTACGTATTTTGTACGTAGTATAAAGGTAGCGGTTTTGTAACTTTTACGTAGCAAAAATACGTAACTAATACGAATTTGTGTGGACGCCCAGGTGCGTCCTAACCACGTATTTCACTACGTAACTGACAACCTTTCTACAACATTTTGGGAACCATTTGCACGTTTCAAAAACGTTTGTACTGCCTTTTTAACACGTTCCACCATCTTTTCACAACCTATTTGCTACATCCCACTACGATTTTGCTACGTTACTGCTACCTTCAGCAAGCACATTGCCACAACCTTCCTGGTACGTACCATATTAGCCTACCTTTCTGCAACAGTTCTTGCTATACAGTTCCTTTGAGTTGGAAGATGTATAGTTGTGTAAATAATTATACAGCGAGTAATTTGTGCAAAGCGTGCACCAGCCCACCAGTAAAGACTCCTCACTAGTGCCCGCCCTGTTTATGAGGTGATCATTATGTCTAGCCACAGTAGGTTGGCTTTTACTTCATGATCCTCGTGCCAATGTGAAAATATATAGTCCTTCAGATATATTTGAATCCTACAAAATAAAAAATCTAAGTAGTCCCAATATCCCATAATATCATGTATGTGACTTTTTTATTGATTATAGTTTTGAATATATTTTAAGTTTACTGTTTAAAAGTTTGAAATCATTACATTTGATTATATAATAAGCATAACAAATAATACAATTTGATATACTAGAACTTATAATAGTATACCGTATTAATTAACATTTTCTCTAATATGAACCTAATAGAAAACGTTTCTACATAGACTATAATAAGAAACAGTACATGCATAATAACCTGAAATTTACTCTTTACTTCAAATTAAATTTCTTCATCCAAGCAACCGTATTTTGAATGTGAACCATATGTATTTCCGTCACAAAATCGTAAATAAAAATAAATAATTAAAGGTGCTATAAACGTGCTAAAAAGGTGATTTTGTCACGTGAATGCTCTACGTAGTTTGTACGTTATTTCGTGTATATAGATCTACCTGATATAAGTCACCTGATTTTCACCATAACTCCGATTGGAATTCACGTGGATAACGGATTATGTCACATTAACCCTTTCACGCACGGTGACGCGATCGCGTCGAAACGGGCCCGTGTACATCTTAGCTTTTGACGCGAATTGCGTCAAAAAACATTAAAAAATTCGCCAAAAATAAAGTATATCAGAATCGCGTCAAAACTTTCTGCGAATCTTTCGGATTAAAAGATCCAAGCTAGGCCTATAAAATAAACTAATTGTCAACTCGCTCGTGCGAATGGATTTGAAGTGATAAGGGCCCGTGTCTCTGTTCACTCTCAGCAGGCAGCGTGTTAGCCCGCCTTCTTAGCCATCCGTCTTCCAACATGTGTTTCAGTTTTCCTCCATTTTCTCAAAATCTACTGGCCATATGAAAATTATAATGGTAGCGTTGGAATCCTCATAAAAGTCCGCTTTTATTGGCATACAAACCACAAAAAGTCGACTCAGGAAGTATCGAGCTACGAAGTGGTGGACGTAAGTATTTCTTATTTCTCTTTACTCAATGTTTTTTGAAGTCGTTAAACTCCGCTATTTATTTGCATTTCTTGTTATTTTTGTCTTTCATAAGGCAGAATAATCTCTTGCGAAACCAACGATATATAATAATGCCAGGAAAAAAGAATAATCGTGGTTGAAATTGATAACATAACCAAAACATTCGCCGCACAGTCAGGCCATTCCGTGGGGCAACTTAGAGAGCCCCAAATTCGAGAGAACTGGAACTCAAAATGCCAGGGGTCGCTGGCAGTTTTAACTCACTTTTTTGATAATAAGTTGGTCTACTGGAAAATAAAATATGGGCTTATTCCACTGCACTTAAAACACAAAAGTATAATATTAAGAACGATTTTCTTCTATATGTATATTGTATAGAAGCCTGATTCTGTAAAACATTGTATATAACCAAATAACCAAGGAGGTTATAGTTGAGGAGGCGAGGTAAATGCTACTCTATGATATTATATAGTCAATAACGAATGTTTAGAAGTTATCTATACCTAGGCAGTCATATTTTCGTGTTATTATTGTGTATCATTCAGATAGAAAGCCTGGAAGTGCAATGAGTCGACGCGTGAAGTGGCAATGTTTTTATTCAATCTCCCCGCCACAATCTCCCCGCCCACCACTCCCCGCCGCGGCACGTCGCCTCCACAATTATAACCTATATTGTCGCAGCAACAAGCCGATTTCGGCATTCTTTATTCTTCGTTTTTCCAAGGCATTGCTTATTGTATTTTGACAAGCGTTTGCCAGACGCAGCAGTACTGTCTTAGAAAACAGTGTGAACATCGCCCAAATTTTACATGCCACAATATACATGTAAAAAATATATTAAGCTTTGCTACTCGAGGCGAGTAATTTGCATTAAATTGCTATTATAGAACGTTCCATCGTAATGCATGTCATCCATATAATTAGTAGAACAACAGAAGAACTATATTTTTTGGTATTTAGATGCGGTGCATCAATGTTTATCGCGAAATTAATTTATGAAAAATATTAGTCGCGGAGCCAAAACACAGTAGACCAACCTTTGAGTTAAAACTGCTAGCGACCACTGGCATTTCTCGAGTTTCAGATCATTGGAATTGATGTCGCAGTGGACGGAAAAACTTAATAAACTTTTCGTGCGTGAAAGGGTTAACGTAATACTTACGTATCTTTAACATATGTATCCACGTATTCATTAGGTATATATAACGTTTTGAATCCTCTAATATCACGTTACATCATGATCAGAGCTGGGCACTAAACACATTGCATGTATTTAAATACTAAATACATGGGAGAAATGAATTTAAATACTAAATAGATACATTTTATGAATGTATTCAAATACTAAATACTAAATACATCAACTGTATTTAGATACATTTGTAAATACATTTTAAATACACACAAATTTTAACATGTCCGAAAAAAAATGGATTTCCTTAGGATTTCCTTAGATTTTGAGTTTCCTTAGAAATTTCCTTCTCAGGCCTAAATTTCCTTCAAATAAGGACATTTCCTTGCAAGTGGAAACCCTGGTTCACTGTAACATCAGGGTTGCCAGATAGTGGGGCGGGTTTATGGCCAAATTAACTGATAAAAATGTATTTACATTTTTATATTATGAGTATTTAAATACAATGTATTTAAATACTCATATAATTATTTAAATATTTGTATTTATTTTGTATTTATGTATATGTTTTGTATTTGTATGTATATGTATATGTATTTGTATTTGTATATGTATACAAAAATTCAAATACTGTATTGAAATACATGACAACACACACACACACACACACACACACACACACACACACACACACACACACACACACACACACACACACACACACACACACACACACACACACACACACACACCCTCAACCACACACACACACACACCACACACACACACACACACACACACACACACACACACACACACACACACACACACACACCCTCAACCACACACACACACACACACACACACACACACACACACTCTTAAGTTTTGATGCTTTATTTTAAGGATTTCAGAAGTTTTATTGGATTTTTATTGTTTTTTTAAGGGGGGAAGAGGATTGGCTAGGGTTTAATAGAGTTTAGTAAGCATGGAAGAGGATTGGCTAGGGTTTAATAGAGTTTAGTAAGCATGGAAGGGGATTGGCTAGGGTTTAATAGTGTTTAGTAAGCATGGAAGAGGATTGGCTAGGGTTTAATAGAGTTTAGTAAGCATGGAAGGGGATTGGCTAGGGTTTAATAGAGTTTAGTAAGCATGGAAGAGGATTGGCTAGGGTTTAATAGTGTTTAGTAAGCATGGAAGAGGATTGCTAGGTTTATGAGTTTAGTAAGCATGGAATGGGATTGGCTAGGGTTTAATAGAGTTTAGTAAGCATGGAAGGAGGATTGGCTAGGGTTTAATAGAGTTTAGTAAGCATGGAAGAGGATTGGCTAGGGTTAATAGAGTTTAGTAAGCATGGAAGAGGATTGGCTAGGGTTTAATAGAGTTTAGTAAGCAGGGAAGAGGATGGGCTAGGGTTTAATAGTGTTTAGTAAGCATGGAAGAGGATTGGTAGGGTTTAATAGAGTTTAGTAAGCATGGAAGGGGATTGGCTAGGGTTTAATAGTGTTTGTAAGCATGGAAGAGGATTGGCTAGGGTTTAAATATAGTTAGTAAGCATGGAAGGGGATTGGTAGGTTTAAAGAGTTTAGTAAGCATGGAAAGAGATTGGCTAGGGTTAAAATAGAGTTTAGTAAGCAGGGAAAGATTGGCTAGGGTTTAATAGAGTTTAGTAAGCATGAAGAGGATTGGCTAGGGTTTAAATAGTGTTAGAAAGCATGGAAGAGGATTGGCTAGGGTTTAATAGAGTTTTAGTAAGCATGGAAGAGGATTGACTAGGGTTTAATAGAGTTTAGTAAGCATGGAAGGGATTGGCTAGGGTTTAATAGAGTTTAGAAAGCTGGAAGAGGATTGACTGGGGTTTTAATAGAGTTTAGAAAGCATGGAAGAGGATTGGCTAGGGTTTAATAGAGTTTAGTAAGCATGGAAGAGGATTGACTAGGGTTTAATAGAGTTTAGTAAGCATGGAAGAGGATTGACTAGGGTTTAATAGAGTTTAGTAAGCATGGAAGAGGATTGACTAGGGTTTAATAGATTTTTAGTAGCATGGAAGAGGATTGGCTAGGGTTTAATAGGTTTAGTAAGCATGGAAGAGGATTGACTGGGGTTTTAATAGGTTTAGTAAGCATGGAAGAGGATTGACTAGGGTTTAATAGAGTTAGTAAGCATGGAAGAGGATTGACTAGGGTTTAATAGAGTTTAGTAAGCATGGAAGAGGGATTGGCTAGGGTTTAATAGTGTTTAGTAAGCATGGAAGAGGATTGGCTAGGGTTTTAATAGAGTTTAGTAAGCATGGAAGAGGATTGGCTAGGGTTTAATCGAGTTTAGTAAGCATGGAAGAGGATTGACTAGGGTTTAATAGATTTTTAGTAGCATGGAAGAGGATGACTAGGGTTTAATAGAGTTTAGTAAGCATGGAAGAGGATTGGCTAGGGTTTAATAGTGTTTAGTAAGCAGGGAAGAGGTTTGGCTAGGGTTTAATAGAGTTTAGTAAGCATGGAAGAGGATTGGCTAGGGTTTAATAGAGTTTAGTAAGCATGGAAGAGGATTGGCTAGGGTTTAATAGAGTTTAGTAAGCATGGAAGGGGATTGGCTGGGGTTTTTTAATAGAGTTTGTAAGCATGGAAGAGGTTTGGCTAGGGTTTAATAGAGTTTAGTAAGCATGGAAGAGGATTGGCTAGGGTTTAATAGTGTTTAGTAAGCATGGAAGGGATTGGCTAGGGTTAATAGTGTTTAGTAAGCATGGAAGAGGATGACTAGGGTTTAATAGAGTTTAGTAACATGGAAGAGGATTGGCTAGGGTTTAATAGAGTTTAGAAAGCATGGAAGAGGATTGACTAGGGTTTAAAGGTTTATTAAGCATGGAAGAGGATTGGCTAGGGTTTAATAGAGTTTAGTAAGCATGGAAGAGGATTGGCTAGGGTTTAATAGAGTTTAGTAAGCATGGAAGGGGATTGGCTAGGGTTTAATAGAGTTTAGTAGCATGGAAGAGGTTTGGCTAGGGTTTAATAGATTTTAGTAAGCATGGAAGGATTGGCTAGGGTTTAAATAGTGTTTAGTAAGCATGGAAGAGGATTGGCTGGGGTTTTATAGTGTTTAGTAAGCTGGAAGAGGATTGCTAGGGTTTAATGAGTTTAGTAAGCCATGGAAAAGGGGTTTGGCTAGGGTTTAATAGAGTTTAGTAAGCATGGAAAGAGGATTGGCTGGGGTTTTAATAGAGTTTAGTAAGCATGGAAGAGGATTGCTGGGGTTTTAAAATAGAGTTTAGTAAGCAGGAAGGGGATTGGCTAGGGTTTAATAGAGTTTAGTAAGCAGGAAGAGGATTGGCTGGGGTTTAATAGAGTTTAGTAAGCATGGAAGGGGATTGGCTAGGGTTTTAATGAGTTTAGTAAGCATGGAAGAGGTTTGGGCTGGGGTTTTAAATAGAGTTTAGAAACCATGGAAGAGGATTGGCTGGGGTTTTTAATAGAGTTTAGTAAGCATGGAAGGGGATTGGATAGGTTTAATAGAGTTTAGTAAGCATGGAAGAGGATTGACTAGGGTTTAATAGAGTTTAGTAAGCATGGAAGGGGATTGGCTAGGGTTTGATAGGTTTTGATAAGGTGGAAGGGGATTGGATAGGTTTTAATCGGTTTATTTAAGGATTACAGGAGTTTGATTATTTTTTTAGTGTTTTTTAGGGGGGACAATAATTGGCTAGGGTTAGTAAGCATAGAAGGGGAGTGGGAATTTGAGTAGTTAAAAATTAAATTAACCCCTTGAGGCCCAGAACGTAATTTTTATTGTAATATGACTACATTAGACAATTTTTTGGGGAATGTAAGCAATATTTTTATAGCTATGACCTGGGTTTAGTATCCTTGTCCACTAACTCATTTGGTATAATCAGTTACTTTTCGTAATTTTATAGCTAACAAAAAGCGATTTTATGTGGCAAAGGAAAGATCTGGGCGTGAAGGGTTAAGAAAAAGCTATTCAAGAAGTAAATTAAGAATAAGTAAGTCATTTAGTAAGCATAGAAGGGGATTGGCTAGGTTTTAATGTTTTTTTTTTAAGGATTTCAGGAGTTTTAGTATATTTTTGTTTTTTTAAGTGGGGAAGATGATTGGCTAGGGTTTAGTAAGCATGTCATAAAAATAAAATAAGTGTGTGTGTGTGTGTGTGTGTGTGTTCATGTAGTTGTGACATATAATGACATACAAGAAAGGAGATACTGCATAAGGTCATATTGTGTGTGACATACAAGAAAGGAGATACTGCATAAGGTCATATTGTCCCGGCTCCTAAACTACAATTATCTAGCTTGACTTTCAAGTCATGACTCATGAATGTGTGTAGTCAGAGCTGGGCACTAAATACATTGAGTGTATTTAAATACTAAATACTAAATACATAAACTGTATTTAAATACATTTTAAATACACACAAATATTAACATCTCCGAAAAAATGGATTTCCTTAGGATTTCCTTAGATTTTGGGTTTCCTTAGAAATTTCCTTCTCAGGCCTAAATTTCCTTAAAAGAAGGACATTTCCTTGCAAATGGAGACACTGGTTCACTGTAACATCAGTTGCCAGATAGTTGGGCGGGTTTATGACCAAATTAACTGATAAAAAAGTATTTACATTTTTATATTATGAGTATTTAAATACAATGTATTTAAATACTCATAAAAGTATTTAAATACTGTATTTAAATACTGTATTTAAATACTGTATTTAAATACATGACAACCAATGTATTTATAAATACATTTCTAAATACACAACTGTATTTAAATACGTATTTAAATACAAATGTATTTAAATACTGCCCAGCTCTGATCATGATGTTATAAATACGTAATTGAAACGTAAAACCACTACGTACTATATTAGTAGAAGAAACACGTATTTCTGTAACGTCTTAATTACGTTGAAAAACGTATTGTAGCGACGTAACCAAACACTACCTAAATACAACATACACAATTCATATTAACGTAATACTTACGTATCTTTGACTTTAACATATGTATCCACGTATTCATTATGTATATATAACGTTTTGAATCCTCTAATATCACGTTACATCATGATGTTATAAATACGTAATTGAAACGTAAAACCACTACGTACTATATTAGTAGAAGAAACGCGTATTACATAACGTCTTAATTACGTTCATAAAACGTATCGTAGCGACGTAACCAAACACTACCTAAATACAACATAGACAATTCAAGAGTGAACGTATGATTTACGTATATATTACGAATTTTCCTAACGTTACCAAAACGCTACCTTCTCAAACGTTAGGTTTACGTAGTGTGTTTGCTGGGGGGCCGAAGGCCCACCAATAGCCCTCCGCAGGAGCTAGCCAAAAAGCCCGCCCGGAGGGCGGCTTTGCGGCTAGTTACTAATACAAATACAAGCTTCATTTAACTGAGAAAAGTATCCAAGTTACACAACACCTGTGCCGTTCACGTTGTCCACATTTCGTCTCTACCAGTTGTCCACATTTAGTCTCTACCAGTTGTCCACATTTCATGGCATGGCATGGGGGGGGGGCATGCAGCCATGCCCCCCCCCTTTTTGCAAAGAATAAATAATAATAAATAAATATATTCATCGAACGAAAAACATTTTTTAAACGATTTTTTTTTATCCTTGCCATTATATAACTTAGTTATATTAAAGTATTCGTCCAGACTCATTTTTTCTTTGCATAAGTATGTTGAATGTTCATTCAAAATACCTACCTAATCCACACAAAAAAAATCATTTCTTCGCCTTATTTCCGTGAAAACACGACTTTTGTATAACCGTTTTGTTTTGTTTGGCCCCTCACTTTTCAAATTTCTGGGTACGCCACTGATAGCTACCGTCAAGTCATGTAGATTACTGAGGAACCGTTAAGGCGGAACCGGTTTCCAGCCAGT
>JACEEZ010002020.1:58239-60739 GCA_016584305.1 Chionoecetes opilio | reverse complement strand
AGAGACAGAACAGGACAGACAGACAGACAGACAGACAGACAGACTGCGTGGACAGTCCAGACAGACAGACAGGACAGACAGGGAGAGAGAGACAGAAGACAGACAGACAGACAGGACAGACAGACAGACAGACAGACAAGAAAGATAGGCAGACATGGATAGACTGACGGACAGGACAGACGACAGACAGACAGGGAGGAGAGAGACAGACAGACGACAGGACAGAACAGAAAAAGATAGACAGACAGGGACAAGACTGACGGACAGACAGACCGACAGACAGACAGGGAGAGAGAGACAGACAGACAGACAGACAGAAAGACAGAAGACAGACAGACAGACAGACAGGGAGAGAGAGACCAGGAGAGACAGACAGGACAGACAGACAGAAAGATAGACAGACAGACAGACAGACCGGACAGACAGACAGACAGACAGACAGACAGACAGGGAGAGAGAGACAGACAGACAGACAGACACAGACAGACAGACAGACAGTATGACGGACAGACAGGACAGACGGGACAGACAGTCCAGGGAGGAGATGACAGACAGGACATGACAGACAGACAGACGACAGACAGACAGAAAGATAGACAGAGGGACAGATGACGGACAGACCAGGACAGACAGACAGACGGGAGAGGAGGTAGACAGACAGGACAGACAGACAGACAGAAAGTATAGAACAGGACAGGGGACAGACTGAGGGACAGACAGAAAGACAGACAGGACAGGGAGAGAGAGACAGACAGACAGACAGACAGACAGACAGGACAGACAGACAGACGAAAGACAGGGAGAGAGAGGACAGACAGACAGACCAGACAGACAGACAGGACAGAAAGATAGACAGAACAGGGAACAGACTGGACGGACAGACAGGACAGACCAGACAGACAGACAGACAGACAGACAGACAGCGACAGACTGACGGGACAGACAGACAGACAGACAGACAGGGAGAGAGAGACAGACAGACAGACAGCCAGACAGACAGGGACAGACGACGGACAGACAGACGACAGAACGACAGGGATGAGAGAGGACAGACAGACAGACAGGACAGACAGGAAGACAGAAAGATAGACAGACAGGGACAGGACTGACGGACCAGACAGAACAGACTGACAGACAGGGAGGAGAGACAGACATACAGACAGAAAGACAGACAGACGGGAGAGAGAGACAGACAGACAGACAGACAGACAGAAAGATCAGACAGAACAGGGACAGAGACGGACTAGACAGGACAGACAGACAGACAGACAGGGACGAGAGAGACAGACAGACAGCCAGACAGACAGACAGACAGACAGACAGGGACGACAGACATACCAGACAGACAGACAGAAAGATAAGACAGACAGGGACAGACTGAGGACAGACAGGGATGAGAGGAGGAAAGACAGACAGACAGGACAGACAGAAAGGATAGACAGACAGACAGGGAGAGAGAGCAGACAGACAGGACCAGACAGACAGACAGACAGACGACAGGACAGGGAGAGAGAGGACAGAAGACAAGAAGACAGACAGAACGATTGACAGAACAGACAGGGGACAGACTGACGGACAGACAGAACGACAGACAGACAGGGAGAGAGAGACAGACCAGACAGACAGGACAGACAGGACAGGACAGCAGCACAGGGACAGGACAGACAGACAGACAGGGAGAGGAGGAGACAGACAGACAGGAAGGACAGACATACAGACAGAAAGATAGACAGACAGACAGACAGACAGACCAGACAGGACAGGGACTGACGGACAGACCGACAGACAGACAGCAGGGAGAGAGAGACAGACAGACAGGGACAGACAGACAGACAGACAGAAAGAAGACAGACAGACAGACAGGGAAGAGAGAGACAGACAGAAAGACAGACAGGACAGACAGACAGACAGATAGGACAGACAGACAGAAAGGGGGAAAATGTAAACGAGAGGACAGACAGAACAGACAGACAGACAGACAGAAGATTAGACAGACAGGACAGACAGGGAGGAGAGGAAGACAGACAGACAGACAGAAAGACAGACAGAAAGATAGAAGACAGGGGACAGACGGGAGAGAGAGACAGACAGACAGACAGACAGACAGACAGACAGAAAGATAGGGGACAGGACAGACAGACAGACAGACAGACAGGGACTAGGACTGAACGGACAGGACAGACAGACAGGACAAGACCAGGTGGAGGAGAGAGACAGACAGACAGACAGACAGACAGACAGACAGAAAGATAGACAGACAGGGACAGACTGACTACCTAGGACAGACAGGACGACAGACAGACTGACGGGGACAAGACAGACAGACAGACAGCCAGGGAAGAGAGAGACAGGACAGACAGGAAGACCGACAGGACAGACAGAAAGGATAGGACAGACAGGGACAGACTGGAAGGGAAAGACAGACAGACAGGACGACAGGGAAGAGAGAGACAGACAGACAGACAGACAGACAGGACAGACCGGACAGGGAGAGAGAGAC
>JACEEZ010002020.1:50739-53239 GCA_016584305.1 Chionoecetes opilio | reverse complement strand
TAAACTCCAAACCTCTCCCTGCTAAACTCCAAACCTCTCCCTGGTAAACTCCAAACCTCTCCCTGCTAAACTCCAAACCTCTCCCTGCTAAACTCCAAACCTCTCCCTGGTAAACTCCAAACCTCTCCCTGCTAAACTCCAAACCTCTCCCTGGTAAACTCCAAACCTCTCCCTGCTAAACTCCAAACCTCTCCCTGCTAAACTCCAAACCTCTCCCTGGTAAACTCCAAACCTCTCCCTGGTAAACTCCAAACCTCTCCCTGGTAAACTCCAAACCTCTCCCTGCTAAACTCCAAACCTCTCCCTGCTAAACTCCAAACCTCTCCCTGCTAAACTCCAAACCTCTCCCTGCTAAACTCCAAACCTCTCCCTGCTAAACTCCAACCTCTCCCTGCTAAACTCCAAACCTCTCCCTGTAACTCCAAATCTCCCTGCTAAACTCCAAACCTCTCCCTGCTAAACTCCAAACCTCTCCCTGCTAAACTCCAAACTCTCCCTGGTAAACTCCAAACCTCTCCTGCTAAACTCCAAACCTCTTCCTGCTAAACTCCAAACCTCCCTGGTAAACTCCAAACCTCTCCCTGCTAAACTCCAAACCTCTCCCTGGTAAACTCCAAACCTCTCCCTGCTAAACTCCAAACCTCTCCCTGCTAAACTCCAAACCTCTCCCTGCTAAACTCCAAACCTCTCCCTGGTAAACTCCAAACCTCTCCCTGCTAAACTCCAAACCTCTCCTGCTAAACTCCAAACTCTCCCTGCAAACTCCAAACCTCTCCTGGTAAACTCCAAACCTCTCCCTGCTAAACTCCAACACCTCTCCTGCTAAATCCAAACTCTCCCTGTAACTCCAAACTCTCCCTGCTAACTCCAACTTCCTGGTAACTCCAAACTCTCCCTGCTAAACTCAAACTCTCCTCGCTAAACTCAAACTCTCCTGCTAAACTCAAACCTCTCCGCTAAACCCAAACCCTCTGCCCCTAAACTCCAACCTCTCCTGCTAACTTCCAAACCTATCCCTGCTAACTCAAACCTCTTCCTGCTAAACTCCAAACCTCCCTGCTAATCCAAACCTTCCCTGGAACTCCAAACTCTTCCCTGTAAACTCCAACCTCTCCCTGGTAAACCAAACCTCCCTGGTAAACTCAAACCTTCTTGTGACGCGACCGCACTCATTTTGTATTATTTTTATTTAGTTACCTGTCTCTCCAATATTACCGTACTCTTTATCTATATTGCTCGCATAGTAATATAATCATCGACGTTATTATCCCCCCATACCCTGCACACCTGTCAGTTCCTCCACGTCCACATGTCTATATCCTGCCCCCATCTTATCCTGCCCGTTCCAGTTCCTTCCTCATTGTCTCGCCTTATCTCGACCTCCCTGTCTTGCGGACATTCTCCGAATCCACCTCTTCTCCTGAAATTTAACCTCCTTACCTCAACAATCCCATCCTACATTGACTAACCATCCTGCTGTAACATTCCGTTCTTTCCCCTTCCTCATCGTTTCACTTATTCTTAACCCCTCCCTTTATATGCTTTGCCCATAGGCCATAGACCTCTGATGGCTGGCACATTACCTTTTAGGCATTAATCAATCATCGGATATTTTGCTATACAACTACTGATCCCCAGACTCGCATGGCGCTCTATGGCGGTATTCAACGTCAATTATTATCGTCACCTAAAGAAATGCCTAAGTCATTGTCGGCAATGTTCTGGATTTTGCTAAATTATTCGTCTGCTTGGCGCATCTCTTGGTATAGTCGCCAATGTCATGTGTAGGGTGTGAGTGTGTGTGTGTGTGTGTGTGTGTGTGTGTGGTGTGTTCTGTTTGTGTATCATTTAGTTGTATCTCTAGTTGATTTCGGGCCGCAATGCTCGTATGCCCGTCTCCATATCACTTTTTATCATATCCTTTGTGCTTTGTGTGGCCGAAGCCACCACCCCGGAGAGCAGGTCACAAACCCCGGCTAAAACCCGGTACCCATTCACTGCTGGGTGGACAGGGGCTCGGGTTTTAAGGAAACAACCCATCTGTTTCCGCTCCGCCCGGGGATCGAGCCCGGGACTTCTCAGCTGTGAGCCGAGCGTGCTAACCACTACACTACGGAGTACCCTAACTGTGTGTGTGTGTGTGTGTTGTGTGTGTGTGTGTGTGTGTGTGTGTGTGGTGTAGGGTGTGTGTGTGTGTGTGTAGGGTGTGAGTGGTCTAAAATATAAAAGGATAAACCATGCATTGATATCAAAATTAAGAAAATGAGGACGTTTGTTTTTATTTCCCGAAAAGTACAATAAATGACTTAGGCAGTTTCTTTATGAGTGTGACGATATGCTTCTTGCTAACCCTTCTATGCCTTCTATCTTCTTCTATGGTCGCTATACTGCTGTAAATACTCCGCTTATTAAGAGTCCGCCTTTCCCTGGTAACCTCCAAACCTCCTGCGACCTCAGCCCAGACCCTCTCTATCTAATAAACCCTTCCTGATTGGAGCAT
>JACEEZ010002020.1:33239-45739 GCA_016584305.1 Chionoecetes opilio | reverse complement strand
GTGACAATCGCCAAACTGACCTCAATAGCAGGTCACAACACAACCACCACAACACTTCAACGAAACCTCGCCCGTTGGAGCCACGACAATGACGTAAAAACACACGTTGAGTAGACCAAAGCAGCAGACCTCCAATGATTAATTAATACGGGTATCTTGACGTGACCATGAGAGAAAATCCAAAAATCAAACATAAATTTTTTTGATATCATATAGGTAGCCATTGCTTTATATTGCTTTATGTGAAATTTGACGTAATCCAGAGATATAACATAAAAAGTAACTATCAAAATTTCAATATCACATGCGTAGCCATTGATTAATATGGTAATATGGGTATTTTGACTTGATCCAGAGATAGAACATCCAAAAAATCACATTCAAAATTTTAATATGTACGTAGCCATTGATTAATAGGTTTAATTTGACGTGATTCAGAGAGAATAAATCATAACATTCAAAATTGTAATATCATATACGTAGCCATTGATTAATACGTGAATTTTGACGTAACCCTGAGAGAAAATCAAAATGTTAATACCATATACGTAGAGCATCTTTCTCATTGCCCAACCTGTGTTCCAATGCACAAATACACTGCAAATTAATTCTATTTTTCATTCTTATTCATTTGTCTATTCTCATGGAGGCCAAACTTACAGGAAATATGAAAAAAAAAGGACGATCTAGTTTGACATATTTTGCTTTATAATAATAATTAGACACATTTTGTTTAATATTCAGATTGTTACGATAGTTATGGATAAGGATAGTTACAATAGATAGTTATTCAAATAGTTACGATAGTTAGATCACGTCTTGGTCTATAGAAAAGTCATTAATGATCATAGAGGAATGAGGTGTTGTATTATCATTATCGTTATTGTTATTGATAGTTCTCGTGTTGTAATATCCAAATACAAACAGAAACTAACGAAATTGAAAGGGAAATACTGACGGAAATAAAAAAATTGCTTCTTTACAAATCTTCGAAAAAATATGTACAGCGAAAATAATAGTAATAATAATATTAATGCAAATAATTAAGATGAAAACTCGAAAGAAAAAAATATAAAAACGGGTTGAAATACACTTGATACAAATCGATAATAATAAGAAAGAAAGAAAAAAAAACTTCAAAATATAAAATAACTGGTTAAGATAATACACTTCCATTAATCAATCAACTATCTTACACCTTGTCTTTTATTTGGGGGTTCAATATCATCTTCTTTTCCCCCCTTTCTTAGACTACTAAATATCGCAGTTGCTCTCACATGTACATAGAAATACATACAGAAGTTAATACCTGTCCAATACCACTTATCATCAGAGAAACAAAAATAATAAGCAAAATAGTCACTCGAATGCACAATACTGATTTAAGACAGAATACAAAAAAATAATAATATCCTTGTTATTGAAAAGGTGCAAAAAAAGTGTGATTGTAACTTTGCACACACACTCAAAAAATAATAATATGTAAAATAATAACTCAAATGCACAATATTGATTTAGAACAGAATAAAAAAAAAATTATAATATCCTTGTTATTGAAAAGGTGCAAAAAAAGTGTGATTGTAACTTTGCACACACACTCTAAAAAAAGTAATAGGTAAAATAATAACTCATATGCACAATACTGATTTAGAGCAGAATACCAAATAATAATAATAATAATTCCTTGTTATTGAAAAGGTGCAAAAAAAGTGTGATTGTAACTTTGCACACACACTCTAAAAAAAGTAATAGGTAAAATAATAACTCATATGCACAATACTGATTTAGAGCAGAATACCAAATAATAATAATAATAATTCCTTGTTATTGAAAAGGTGCAAAAAAAGTGTGATTGTAACTGCACACGCACTCCATAATACGTATTTCGCACCTTTATATTATAGATACTGTATAGATTGGAACTCCACCTATAAATACACACACACGTACGTACACACTCACATACACAATACTATATACATTTCACAAGTTTGTTATTTTCACCATTTAACAGGACGACAACATTTTTGATAATCGAAAGAGAGAGAGAGAGATAAGTGTTTACGACATGATGGTCAGCGCTAATACGATATAAATTAAGCTATTCTATTATGACCAACTAGTAAATGAGAGAGAGAGAGAGAGAGAGAGAGAGAGAGAGAGAGAGAGAGAGAGAGAGAGAGAGAGAGAGAGAGAGAGAGAGAGAGAGAGAGAGAGAGAGAGAGAGAGAGAGAGAGAGAGAGAGATTAACAATAGCACTTGTTATATGTCTTGAACGGCCACTGTGACGCAATATAAAGATTGGATCAACATTACTCATCGCTATACAGTACATTATGTTGTAGTCTCACTGTAGCAGAAGCAAATTAAATCAAATCAAAATTCCAAAATTGGCAACATCACGTTTCCTAAAAACAAAAAATATATTAAAAAAAAAAAAAAAAATAATTATGTATAAATCAAACAATAATACAATGGTTTCTAAATTATAATAAAATTTAAGACCAAAAAAAATACATAAGTTAGGGAGTAAATACAAGAGTAACCCATTTTCTATACTCTGTTTTCTTCCTTGTTGCGACATAGCACCATTCACTTCAATTTGTTTTCTCACTGTCTCTCTATAGCTAATTTATGTTCGTTTCTATATCTCTTATTTCCAATTTCTATATTTTGTTTCTCAAGGGGAAGACTATCAAATTGTAGAAAACCATTTTATTCTTTTCTTTTATCATATTTTTCCAATTATTTCCACATTCCACTATAATGAAAATGGACACTATAGTTTAGTCTGCCATACATACATACATACATACACACACCAAATTAAACCTAAACTCAGAACATAACCACTATTGCTAAACCTTCCTATACTTAATCACTCTTATAATATATATGCATTTTTAGTGATTATTATTACGTTTTAGTAAAAAAATAAAACTGCTCTATTGGAATGAAAGGAAGGAAATAACACTGTCACCACAAATACTTGAGGGCAGAACTTAGAACTTTGACTGTACTGAAGGGTGAACAAAAGAAAAACTTAGTAGGAAATTCTTTACATATGTGATCAAAATGAGAGAGAGAGAGAGAGAGAGAGAGAAGAGAGAGAGAGAGAGAGAGAGAGAGAGAGAGAGAGAGAGAGAGAGAGTAATGGGAGGGGGGGGGAGTGCACCTCATTAGTCTGTCATTATGATCATTAATTAAAATATCAAGTACCATTAATTCCCATGCAGCCTTCGTTAATCCATGCTCACCTGCCTCCCGCCGCAGTAATTAGCAGTGGCTAATGACTTCCTATCTATTCCTGTATCTATATTTTGGACTGTCAATGTGTCTATTTTTCTGTCTAAGTATCCGTCTGTTTTTAATGGCCGATGGCTGGCTGGCTGGCTGGCTGGCTGTTCATCCCTCCACACGTTCGCGACCCGTCCCCCCCTCCCTTACCCCTGGTTCTGCACGACATGACTCCTTGCTACCCTAAGTATAACGCGTACAGTCCATGTCTTGGTGTTCCATGCATGCAGCAGCCACGCACACGTGTCCATACATGAGGGAGGAAGCAGTGGTGGTGGTGGCGTTGCCTTGACACGCCTTGTATTGTGGCGCTGCGTGGGCCGGGGTGGCGCGGGTGGTGGTCCCCCCACGCCCACACACGGCCAGGGAGGGAGGGAGGGCGTGGTGGGAGGTCCTGGTTTGTCCCCAAGCCTTGGTGTGTACACGTCACCACACCCAAGGGCGCGGCCTGGCGGGGAGGTGGTGGCACAGCTGCCTTGCCTTCCCTCCCCTCCCCGCCCCGCCCATCGCCGCCCCGGTGAGGCATGAGACATAACAGCCTCAGAGGGCCGTGGCTGCTGTCCTCACACCACCGTGCTCATGTCCCCGCCACACTGTCTGTCTTCCCGCTGATGCCCGCCGCGCCGCCGCTCACCTCGGAGCCCCGCGGCCGCCGCCCGCTGCTCTCCTCGCCGCCTGGGAGAGGTGGGCGTCTAGGGACGTGCGAGGCGCGCCAGGGCGGCCAGGCAGGCAGCCAGCAGGGCGGAGGGGAGGAGCCCGGGTGCTGCGGAGGGGTTAGTCTCTGCCGTGGCGAGGGATCCCGTCTTCTCGGCCTCCGGGCCCGTACCAGGGGGGGCGGGGGTGGTGGTGGTGGTGGAGGTGGTGGTGGTGGAGGCCACCAGCACCTCGGAGGTGGGAAAGTCGCCCTCCAGCTCCTGGCCGTCGTCGATGCCTCGCGGACGGCTGAAGTCCGCCCTGAGCTCGGCCAGGTACTTGTGGTGGTGCATGGCGGTGACGGGGCGGTCAAGGCGCTCCCCGTCGCTGTACACGGCCGTGAGGTGGGCGGTGTAGGGCGCCTCGTACTTCTGCATCACGCCCACCAGACTCACGTCCACGGCGGCGCCTGCGGGCACCTCCAGGGACACCGTCTGGTGCACCTCGCGCTTGTAGTCGTTCTCGACGCCCCACGTGAGGTTCCACACCTGTCCCCCGGGCCCCGTGACGACCGTGGATAGGCCCTTCACCGTGGCGCGTACGCTGCCCCAGTACAGCGTCTCCGTGTTGGTGTACTCCACCTGCTTGGCCACCACGCGGGCCTCCGCCTCCGGGTTCTGCAGCGTCAGGTTGAGCAGCGGCAGGTCCTCCATGTGGGTGAGGGTGGCGCGCGTCTCGTCCCACGCCACGCCGTCCACCGCGTAGCGCACAGGCTCGTCCTCAGACAGGATTTTGGCGTCCTCGAACTGGACCACCCGGCTGCTGTTCAAGGTCAACATGTAGGCGCGGCGGCTGGCCGCGTCCACGAAGCCCGGCAGCGTCATGCCCTCCGGGGTGCGCGCCAGGGCCAGCAGCCGCTGCTTGGACACCTGCACGCCGCCCTCAATCATGGCCGCGGAGCGCGACCACTCCAGCTCCAGCAGGCGCGCCGACCCGTTGAGGGAGACTAGCACCTCGTACTTGTTGGCGGGCACCACCTCTTCCAGGAAGGGCGCGTAGCACACCCCGTCCTCCCCCACCATGCCCGCCACGTGCCCGTGGTGGGGGAAGCGGCACCACACCCCCACGCCCTCGTCAGCCTGCAGGGCGCCGGGCGGCAGGGACTCTCCCGCCTCGGCGTCCACCCACTTCAGCGTGGAGGAGGTGAGGCCCTGGCCGGACCGCTTCCACAGCCGCGCCATCTCGCCGCCCGCGCCCGCCGCCCACACCAACACACACACCACCGCCGCCCACCACCCTGCAGGGAAAATACAACACCATTAGTACACACACACACACAACCTTTGTGGCCTTAAGAGCTATATTGGATGACAGGTTACGAGTGGGATGAGGTGATACAATGCAGGAGGAGGGAAACAGCCGGGCTAGGGCTAATACACGCGTCTCCCTCCACCGCGACGCAAGGCTCCTCAATATTAGTGCGCCAGATTACTCAATACATGACCACATAGTTTATTATCATTATTATAATTTTTATCGTCGACATAAATAATAATAACAATAATGTAGTCGTTTCAGTTTTCATACATACCCAATTTTTATAATGGACTCATTCATGCTGAGACAAATATAGCCACGCCTATACCGCCGAGAGAGAGAGAGAGAGAGAGAGAGAGAGAGAGGAGAGAGAGAGAGAGAGAGAGAGAGAGAGAATACACACTGCTATATAACCATCTTCAGTTTCTTTTACCATTTCCATAACTATATTCCCATCTCCTTCCCCTTCCCCTTCCTCCTCGGCTGCTTCGAATCTCTATGAGCGAATCCTTGAAGCTTCGATGAACCCTCAGAACGAGACAATGGCTTCGCGGACGTGAAGAGTAAAGGAAGTAAAGGAAGAGTAAAGGAAGTAAAGGAAGAGTAAAGGAAGTAAAGGAAGAATAAAGGAAGTAAAGGAAGAGTAAAGGAAGAGTAAAGGAAGTCAAACAAGGCGTGAAAAAACCTTATGTGAAGAGAAGAAGGTGGAGGAGGAGGAGGATTACATAGGATTACATAGGAATAACAGACACCAGGAGACCTATTGGTCCATAGCGAGGGTATCTGCTGAACTACATACTACTAACTAACAACTACTTGTAAGAAAACAGTTGGAAAATGATACCATGTCCCTAAAGAGGATAGGAACATGGAAGTTTCATAGTGCAGAATGATAGGATATGAAAAATACTAACTACAACTACCACTACCACTACAACTAATTGATACGGGGGACTAGATACGAATTCGCACTATCAATACCCATTTGAGGAGGAGGAGGAGGAGGAGGAGGAGGAGGAGGAGGAGGAGGAGGAGGAGGAATACAAAGTTTGAAAGGGTGGAATAATGGGGGTGGATAAGGAAGGGGGTGAAAAATGAAAAAAATATATATATAAGAAAAAAAATGAAAAAAAAACCACTGCTAGAAGGCGTAACCCTGTATTGCCTTTCCGCGACAATCACTAAACTGACTTCAACGACGAAATCCAACTTGACCAAGTAAACACAACCACCACAACACTTGTATTGGATTATTATTGGAATGGATGATGGAGGATAATGAATGAGGATGGGACGTGGATGAATGGGTGAATAAGGGTTGAGGGGCGTGGCGACTGACATGCATGACTCTATATATTATTAAAAAAAACTTTGCACACCTGGCTATCGTGCGAGACAGGTGCGTGAGTGAGGGATTACGTCAGCGGCAACCCAACACCTGTGTACATAGCGGGGCGGGGCGGGGCACATCATGACACTACCCCCCCCCCTTCCCTACGTGACGGGGGGGCACACCTTATCATCGTCCCCCCCTCCCATCTTCCCTTCCTACTACGTGTATATAGCGGGGCGGGGCGGGGCGGGGCACATCATGACACGCACCTCCCTTCTCCCTTCTTTTTTCCCCTTTATTCTTGATTTTTTATTTTTTATTTAAACATCTCTCTCTCTCTCTCTCTCTCTCTCTCTCTCTCTCTCTCTCTCTCTCTCTTTTACTTTATTGTTGTATTCTTCTAGGCTTTACAGTCGGGAGCTTCGGCTGGACTACTGAGAACAATCTTTGACTTTACAGGAATGTGTAGATTATTTCTAGCTGAACATACAGACATGGGTTACTACTATTCTGATGTTAGATTGCTCTTCCCTAGACAACCCCCCTCTCCTCCTCCTTCCCCCCTCCCTTCCCTACGTGACGGGGGGGGGGGCCTTATCACCCCCTCTTCCCCCCCGCTCCCTTCCCTTACGTGATTATAACTCGTATTTCAAACTGATGTAGAAGCCACGCGTCCTACTTTCTACCTCTCTTCTTGAATATAAGGATGATGATGATGATGATAAAAATAATGATCGTAATAACAACAAATATTGACCAGAGAATTATACACCCAGTAATTCAAGAGTGCCTTTTTTCACAGTATTATAATTAAATAAATCTATTTATAATTATTAATGTCTATCTAAATCTGATTATTAAGGGGAAAGATGGGTAAATGAAGGGAGAAGAGAAGAGACAATGAAGGGGAGAGAGAGGATAAATTGGAGAGGATGAGAAAATGAAGGGGAGAAGAGTAAATGATGGGAAAGAGAAGAGGCAATGAAGAGAAGTAAAGGGAGAGAAAGAGTAAATGAAGGGGAGGAAGAGTAAATGAAGGGAAGGATGAGTAAATGAAGGGAAGGAAGAGTAAATGATGGGAAGGAAGAGTAAATGAAGGGAAGAAGAGTAAATGAAGGGAAGGAAGAGTAAATGAAGGGGAAGAGTAAATGAAGGGGAGGAAGAGTAAATGATGGGAAGGAAGAGTAAATGAAGGGAAGGAAGAGTAAATGAAGGGAAGGAAGAGTAAATGAAGGGAAGGAAGAGTAAATGAAGGGAAGGAAGAGTAAATGAAGGGAAGGAAGAGTAAATGAAGGGAAGAAGAGTAAATGAAGGGAAGGAAGAGTAAATGAAGGGAAGGAAGAGTAAATGAAGGGAAGGAAGAGTAAATGAAGGGAAGGAAGAGTAAATGAAGGGAAGAGTAAATGAAGGGGAGGAAGAGTAAATGAAGGGGAGGAAGAGTAAATGAAGGGAAGGAAGAGTAAATGAAGGGGAAGAGTAAATGAAGGGGAGGAAGAGTAAATGATGGGAAGGAAGAGTAAATGAAGGGAAGGAAGAGTAAATGAAGGGGATGAGTAAATGAAGGGAAGGAAGAGTAAATGAAGGGAAGGAAGAGTAAATGAAGGGGAGGAAGAGTAAATGAAGGGGAGGAAGAGTAAATGAAGGGGAGGAAGAGTAAATGAAGGGGAGGAAGAGTAAATGAAGGGGAGGAAGAGTAAATGAAGGGAAGGAAGAGTAAATGAAGGGAAGGAAGAGTAAATGAAGGGGAGGAAGAGTAAATGAAGGGGAGGAAGAGTAAATGAAGGGAAGGAAGAGTAAATGATGGGAAAGAGAAGAGGCAATGAAGAGGAGAAGTAAAGGGAGAGAAAGAGTAAATGAAGGGAAGGAAGAGTAAATGAAGGGGAGGAAGAGTAAATGAAGGGGAGGAAGAGACAGAGAAGGGAAGGAAGAGACAAAAAAAGGGAGAGAAGTGACAAAGAAGGGAAGGATGAAAAAATAATGAGTTGTATTACGTCTTACTTAATCCCACAAACAAAGAAAACCCCACAAAGAAAACCCCACAAAGAAAACCCCACAAAGTAAACCCCACAAAGACAGCAAACTTAAGCCGCCCAAATAAACCTGAAAGAAACCCGCTTCGATAACACACAAAGCCCGAAGGAGAAAAGCCCTTCACACACACACACACACACCACACACACACACACACACACACACACACACATAAACACACACATGAACACACACACATGAACACACACATGAACACACACACATTAACACACACACACACAACACACACACACACACACACACACACACACACACCACACACACACACACACACACACACACACACACACACACACACACACACACACACACACACACACACACACACACATAAGCACACACACACACACAAACACACTACAACAAAACAAAACCCCTGAAAAGATGACAACGAAACAAATAAAATAAAAATAAAAACAAATAAAATAAAAATAAAAACAAATAAAATAAAAATAAAAACAAATAAAATAAAAATAAAAACAAATAAAATAAAAATAAAAACAAATAAAATACAAAAAAAACATTGAAAATACATGAAAAAAGTCTCCTTAACAAATCATAACAAAGGAATAACAGAACAGATCAGGTAATGACTTCCAATAATACAGCCTGCAGGATCCGAACCCACGTCCACAGGTTCCCCAGGTCAACGCTCTCGTCACTCAGCCGAAGCTAATATTACGTGTTTTTATTATCATCGTTTTGCTCTGTTGGTTTTATCCCGTAGTAACTATTAGCATTACCTTATTCTGCATTTTTTTTATCCCTTCTCTCTCTCTCTCTCTCTCTCTCTCTCTCTCTCTCTCTCTCTCTCTCTCTCTCTCTCTCTCTCTCTCTCTCTCTCTCTCTCAAAGAAAATGTCTCCATCTGCATAATTTCTTCCTCCACTACATATTTTCTCCTTCATTCTGTCCAGGTTTTCTCTCCTTTCCTCCTCCTTTTTTTCTTACTTTCTATTCTTTTCATTTTTCCGTCCCTTATTTTCTCTCTCTCTCTCTCTCTCTCTCTCTCTCTCTCTCTCTCTCAAAAGGGGACTTTTTTCCCCTCTTACTAATTATTCCAATCCGGCGGTTCCCAAATCCTCACTCATCCCCATTTCCCCTCAAACCCCCCCCCCCCCCCAATCTGCCTTTAAGTGATGTCGAGCGTCGCTAGAGAGAGAGAGAGAGAGAGAGAGAGAGAGAGAAGAGAGACGAGAGAGAGGAGAGAGGAGAGGAGAGAGAGAGAGAGAGAGAGAGAGAGAGGGAGAGAGAGAGAGAGAGAGAGAGATGCAGAATAAGGTAATGCTAATAGTTACTACGGGATAAAACCAACAGAGCAAAATGATAATAATAAAAACACGTAATATTAACTTCGGCTGAGTGAAGAGAGCGTTGACCTGACCTGGGGAACATGTGGACGTGGGTTCGAATCCTGCAGGCTGTATTATTTTGGAAGTCATTACCTGATCTGTTATTCCTTTGTTATGATTTGGGTCTAAAGGAGTTAAAAAAAAAAGTAGTTGGTTAAGGGGTCGCGGTTCAAGTGGTTCTGGTAACACTGCCTGAATTCCCATCTTTGGCTTGTGTTGCGTGGCGGGAAAATAAATAAACAAAATACGAATAACTTCCCCAACAAATGATGCGTCGCAGTTAACTTGACACTCGTCCACCTACCCACTTCCTGCTTAATGTAATAGCTGGAGGAGGAGGAGGAGGAGGAGGAGGAGGAGGAGTGAAAGACCAAGAAGAGATTACAAAGGATTACAAAGGAAAACACAAACAGCAACAGACCGATAGGTCCTTACAAGGCTGTTTGCTTTAACTACACTACACTAACTAGATGATAAGAGAGAAAGGATAGGAAAGTAGAAGGCTCCTCCCCACCCACCCATCCTCCAGCCGAAGCTGGCCGGAAAGAAGTAAATACCATGCAGTATAGAAAAACTGCATAAAATTTGAGGAAAGTTGAAGCTGAATCTATGGCTACTACTACTAGTTGTGGGGTAGGTTTAGTGCTTGATAGATTGTCATGTTATGCGGTTTGAATGGGTGAACACAGTGTGGAGGTTCAAGGGTGGTGCGGCAGCCTTGCCTGGCGCTTTCTGGAGGCAGCAGTCAATCAGGCCCCAGCTCCGTTTCATTTCCACTGCGGATTGTGTACTTTCCATGTAGGACGCCGTACACATTCAATGCCTCCTGCAGCAGTGACCCCTGGTACCTTAAAAATCCGATGCAGGTCACTAACTGACAGGACCCTTACTGGTCCACAACCGTCAAGGTCGAGAGTAGTAGTGGTAACCGTTACTCGGGGCTATCTGTGTGTGTTATGAGGTCAATGTAGTGTTTGGTGTAGGTCAGTGTGGAAGTTCAAGGTGGTGCGGCACCCTTGCCTGGCGCTTTCTTTGGGAGGCAGCAGTCAATCAGGCCCCAGCTCCGTTCAATCCACTGCGGTAGTGCACTTTCCAAGTAGGACGCCGTGCACTTCAATGCCCCCTGCAGCAGTGACCCTGGTATATAAATCCCGATGGTGGTCACCAAAGACAGGGCCCTTATTGAACCACAGCCCGTCACAGGTCAAAACGTTGTAGTAGTGACCGTTTACTCGGGGCTGTCTGAGACGTGTGGGAGGGGTTGTGTAGACGCGACTCGCAATCATTTTACGCAATGAGAGTAAGTATCAGAGGCCCGCGAGATAAATTTATTATTCCGAGATAAACAGTGACAACCGGGGATTTGGTATGAAATATTTATCGAGGCGAGATAGAGGAGGAGGAAGAGGAGGAGGAAGAGTGAAAGACCTAGAAGAGATAGAGAAGGAGAAAGAGGAGGAGGAGGAGGAGGAGTGAAAGACCTAGAAGAGATAGAGGAGGAGGAGGAAGAGGAGGAGGAGGAGGAGGAATGAAAGACCTAGAAGAGATAGAGGAGGAGGAGGAAGAGGAGTGAAAGACCTAGAAGAGATAGAGGAGGAGGAAGAGGAGGAGGAGGAGTGAAAGACCTAGAAGAGATAGAGGAGAAGGAAGAGGGATAGATCAGGAACGAAGAATATGAAGAAGAATAAGAAGAAAGCGAAGGGAAAGGGAAAAAAATTAGAGGAAAACAAGAAGAATTTTTTTTTTACTACGACTACAACTACCACTACTACAACTACTCCTACTCCTACCACTACTACTTTGCCCCTTTTTTCCATTGGCCAGTCCCTTGTGGTGTAAAAAACAACTACTACTACTTCTACCACAACTACTACAAAAACACATGAAAAAAAAACACAAAGACAGACTCCAAATAAGAACAAGACTGTAAAAACAAGGAGTGAAAAACAAGAGGTGGGACAAGTAGCAAAACAAGAGTAGTAAGAGGAAGAGGAAACACGGGTGCACCTCATAAAGAAAAAAAGAAAAACTCCTTACAAACTCACAACACTACACAACGTACCCTCCACGCACCCCATATAGCACACCATCATTCCCCCTTGAGGCACACACACCCCTAACACACCCCAACGCACCCCATCCTTCCCCCTTTAAAGCACACACCCCACACGTACCCTATAGCACCCCATCCTTCCACCTTTAAAGCACACACCCTAACGCACCCTATAGCACACACCCCTCCCCCCTTTAAGGCACACACACCCCAACCTACTCCCTACTAACCCCTCCTCCCCACCTTGAGGACACATGGAGGGGGGGTGGGTAGAGGGCTTTGCATCACCCCCTAACCACCCCTTCCCCCCTCACTACCTCACCCTGGGAAAAAATGGCTTCATGGACAGGGGGGAGGGGGAGGGGGAGGGGGAGTGAGGGGAAGGGTGAATAATGGGGATGGGTAAGTGAGGGAGGGTTGAGAGGGTGTGAGGGGAGGGGTGAGGGGAAGGGGGAAAGCCTTGT
>JACEEZ010002020.1:20739-30739 GCA_016584305.1 Chionoecetes opilio | reverse complement strand
ATTAAAGAAAAATTGTCTCCTCCCAATCCTCTTCCTCTCTCCTCCTCTTCGTCTCTTGTCTCTGTGCTCTTGCTCTACTTTCTGGCTCTTCTTTCTAAGCATTCTCCTCCATTCTCTCTCTCTCCCTCTCTCTCTAAGTTTGTGCCATATGACCTCTGATGTCTGGCACATTTTCCCTTTTTTAGCATTAATTCAATTCTCTCTAAGTTCATGTTTTCTTAGGGTCATTTTCTAAAGTAAGTTTTTTTTTACAAAGACAACTTTGCACTGGAGGAAAAACTTACATACATACATACTAACATACATACATACATACTAACATACATACATACATACTAACATACATACTAACAAACATACATACATACATACATACATACATACATACTAACATACATACATACATACATACTAACAAATACATACATACATACTAACAATACAATACATACATAACATACATACATACATACATACATACATACATACTAACATACATACATACATACATAATATACATACATACTAACATACATACATACATACTAACATACATACATACATACATACATACATACATACATACATACATACTAACATACATACATACTAACATACATACATACATACATACATACTACATACATACATACATACATACTAACATACATACATACATACATACTAACATACATACATACATACTAACATACATACATACATACATACATACTAACATACATACATACATACTACATACATACATACATACATACATACATACTAACATACATACATACATACTAACAAACATACATACTACATACATACATACTAACATACTAATACATACATACATAACATACTAACATACATACATACATACTAACATACATACATACTAACATACTAACTACTACATACTACTACATACTAAACATACATACATACATACTAACAATACATACATACTAACAATACATACATACATACTAACAATACATACATACTAACAATACATACATACTAACAATACATACATACATACTAACAATACATACATACATACTAACAATACATACATACATACTAACAATACATACATACTAACATACTAACATACATACATACATACTAACATACATACACATACTACATACATACATACATACTAACATACATACATACATACTAACATACATACATACATACTAACATACATACATACATACTAACATACATACATACATACTAACATACATACATACATACAACATAAACATACATACATACTACTATACATACATACATACATACTAACATACATACATACATACATACATACATACTAACATACATACATACATACTAACATACATACATACATACATACATACATACATACATACATACATACATACTAACATACATACATACTAACATACATACATACATACTAACATACATACATACATACTAACATATATACATACATACATCCATACTAACATATATACATACATACATACATACATACATACTAACATATATACATACATACATACATACATACATACTAACATACATACATACTAACATACATACATACATACTAACATACATACATACATACATACTAACATTCATACATACATACATACATACTAACATACATACATATTAACATACATACATACATACATACAAGGAATCTTAATAAGTTGAGTGAAAAAAAAAAAACGTATTATAATGCATCTAGTTTTTTTTTCTCCATCAATAATACGAACCTAAAGTAATAACATGAAACGTCAACTAAACCTAAATAAATATAATTCCTGTATGCCTTCGGGTGAGAATAAAATTATTATCATTATTATTATAAACTAAAATGAAAATGTATTATAATTAATGTTGTTTTTTCTCTCTCTCAAGAATACAAAATTATCTCTACTTTTTATTTTCTTGTATTTATTTTTTGGGAAAGAATGATTTGTCTCCTCTCAATGTTGTTCTCTCTCTCTCTCTCTCTCTCTCTCTCTCTCTCTCTCTCTCTCTCTCTCTCTCTCTCTCTCTCTCTCTCTCTCTCTCTCTCTCTCTCTCTCTCCAACGAACTCTTCCTCTCATTCTCTCATCCTTTTACAAGCATTTAAAGGAATATAAACAAGATGTGATTATTTGGAATTTTCTCTTGGGACATTTCACAGCTTGGGAATAAAATGCGGAAAGAAAGACACTATGGTTTTATATACTGTTACTAATTACTATACATTGCTGGGAAGGGAACGACAGGAAGGAAGTGAAAGGAAAGGGAAAGGAGGGAAAGGGAAGGAAGAAAGGGAAGGGAAGAGAGGGAAAGGAGGGAAGAGGAAGGGAAAGGAAGGAAGAGAGAGAAGGGAAGGGAGGGAAAGGAAGAGAGGGAAGGAAAGGAAAGGAAGAGAGAGGGGGAAGGGAAAGGAAAAGGAAGGGAGGGAAGGGAAGGGAAGGAAGAGAGAGAGGGAAGGGAAAGGAAGGGAGGAAAGGGAAGGGAAGGAAGAGAGAGAGAGAAGAGGAAAGGAAGGGAGGAAAGGGAAGGGAAAGAAGGGAAGGAAGAAGAGAGAGGGAGGAGGAAGGGAAGGGAGGGAAGAGGAGAGAGGGAGGGATAGAAAGGAAGGAAGGGAAGAGGGAAGGGAAGGGTAAGGAAAGAAGGGAAGGGAAGGGAAGGGAAGATAAAAATGACATCAAAATACACGTCAGAAGAAGAAACACGTCAGGGAATGCCGGTAAAAAAGGCCAGACTCCAGACCAACAACTGGACTGAACTACATAAATAAAAATAAATAAAAAAAAAAAAACAAAAAAAAAAAATCGAAAAAAAAAGACAAAACAAGAAGAAACTAGGGGGGGGGCACTCAGTAGAGCGCATACCTCCGCCCGAATATTTCATCAATTGGTTGCCATGGCAACAGTTGTGATTCGATTAAAAAAAAAAAATTTTATATATATATATATATATATATATATATATATATATATATATATATATATATATATATATATATATATATATATATATATATATATGCACTCAGTATGAGCGCATACGTCCGCCCGAATTGTCCATCAATTGGTTGCCATGGCAACACTTGTCAATAGATTTCATCCGAAATCAAATCAGTTCTTCCTTATACCAAATAGACTTGGTATACCGAGTTTGGTCCAAATCTATTCGTAACTTTTCGAGAAATCCTGTACACTAACAAACAAACAGACAGACAGACAGACAGACAGATCGGGGTGAAAACATAACCCCTCCAACTTCGTTGGCGGAGGTAATAATATAATAATACTGGTAATGGCAGAAACGAGGCGCCTTGACCCCCCCTCCTTCCCTCCCCCCTACACCCTCCTTCCTCTCTCCCTCCCCCCCTCCTTCCTCTCTCCAACCCTCCCCCCTACACTCGGCTTTCCTCCTCTCCCCTCTCCTGCTCTCTTCTCCCCTCTCCTGCTCTCTTCTCCCTCTCTCCTGCTCTCTTCTCCCTCTCTCCTGCTCTCTTCTCCCCTTCCCCTGCTCTCTTCTCCCCCTCTCCTGCTCTTTTCTCCCCTCCCCTGCTCTCTTCTCCTGCTCTCTACTCCCCTTCCCCCCTCTCCCCCCCTCCCTTTTCCTTCACTCCTCTTCCCCCAAAGCCACTGTCTCCCTTGCTCTTTCCCCTCCTCCCCTTCATGTCCTCTCCTCCCTTCATGTCCTCTCCTCCCCTTCCCCCCTCCCTCCCCTTCCTTCCATGTCCCTAATGCAAAAAAAATCATAGAAACTGTCGAATAATCTCATTTCTGTCCCCATACGGGTGTGACGCGGCGGAAATGAGAAAGTCTGAAGCGAGTCTCTGTCTGTCTAGCCCTGCCTTCCTTCCTTCCTGCCTGCCTTCCTCCCTTGCGAAGTTGCGATACACAAACAAAAAACTACGTAAAGGGAAAAATATATATATAAAACTGACTATCCATGACTAAATCTACCTATCTATCTATTTAAAAACTGTCTACCCTTAATTTGTGTTCCTGCCTTCATGCCGCGGGAATCACATTGCAATACACAAACAAAAAACTACGAAAAAGTAAAGAAATACATATATAAATAAAAAAAGGGGCGCGAACTAAAGGAAATCAGAGTGGTAAGGAGAAATGTTAGAAGTTAGAAAGATGTTAGAAGTTAGTTAGAAATGTTGGAAGAGTGTTTTTAATGGTTATAATGCAATACAAAAACTACGATAAGTAAAAAGAAATACAAAACCAACAAATAAAAGCAATCAGAAAATAAAACGAACTAAAAACTCAATAACACTATAGTCGCCACTGCACCAATGTCGCCAGGCGCCATACATATCACGAATGTTAGCATCACTACAGACTTGTATGTGCCACTAAAGAGACATGCACAGTAGTTTATATTATGTACATGTCTTCAGTGGCACATACAAGTCTGTAGTGATGCTAAAATTCGTAATATATGGCGCCTGGCGACATTAGTGCAGTGGCGACTATAAGACATGAACTATGACATGACGAATATGCTATTGGGTAACACGTGAAGACCAAAGGGACCCAAGAAGATGACTTATACTGACGGAGACCAAGAACACAACAAACAAACAAACGAACAAACTGACACTCTTGAGACACACAGCCGCCAAAAGTTATGTCATCTATATGCAAAACAACCACCACCACCACCACCACTTCGTCACTATCACCAACACCACTATTTCTACTACTTCTACCACCACCACCACTTCGTCAATACCACCAACACCACTATTTCTACTACTACTACTACTACTACTACTACTACTACTACTACTACTACTACTACTACTACTACTACCACCACCACCACCACTACTTCGTCACTACCACCAACACCCCTATTTCTACTACTACTACTACTACTACTACTACTACTACTACTACTACTACTACTACTACTACTACTACTACTACTACTACTACCACCACCACCACCACCACTACTTCGTCACTACCACCAACACCCCTATTTCTACTACTACTACTACTACTACTACTACTACTACTACTACTACTACTACTACTACTACTACTACTACTACTACTACTACTACCACCACTTCGTCACTACCACCAACACCACTATTTCTACTACTACCACCACCACCACTACCACTACTACTACCACCACTATCACTACTACTACCACCACTTCGTCACATCTCGCGTCTGTCTCGAAAGGGTCTGCCTTTACATATATACACCGCTATAGTAACTGTCCTTCATAAATTTCTACATGTTGATGACAAATATTCATCTCTCAAAAGACTTTTTTTTTTCTTTCTTTTTTATATAGTATTGCCAGACTCCGGAATATTCGTGTCTATGCAGAAAATAATCATAACCATTTTTTTTCATTTACTCACATTCTGGCTTTTTTTTTAACTTATAAATTATGAGTTTTTATAAGTTGTAGTCATTCAGCTGCACTACTTACTTAAACTTTATCTTTGGACTTTACATCTTGCCATCATATCTCTGGACTATCTTTGACTTTAAATGAAAAATATGTAAGACTAGCCGCAAAGCCGCCCTCCGGGCGGACTTTTTGACTAGCTCCTGCGGAGGGCTATTGGTGGGCCTTTGGCCCACCACCTGCGTTTGGTGGGCCGAAGTCCCACCAAACACAGACTCTCCAGATAGCACCTTCTAACTTTCCTGAAATCATGGATGTAGAAATGTATGTATTAACGCCAACCCATTCACATCACCCCCAACCCATTCATCACCCCCCCCATTCACTCACCCATTACCCATCACCCCCCACCCATTCACTCACCCATTACCCATCACCACACCCATTACCCATCACCCCCCACCTATTCCCTCACCCATCACCCCCCCACCCATTCACTCACCCATCACCCCACACCCATTACCCATCACCCCACCCATTCACTCACCCATTACCCCATCACCCTACATCAAGGTTTCCTCAATTCTCACAACACACTTTTTTTTTCACAATTCTCGCCAATAGGCTGCTAAAAAAAAAAAAAAAAAGTGATCGGATCATCCCCAAAAGGGCCTTAAAACCTTCCCCTGGTCAACCTGGTTCCGAAACTGTGCCATATGATGGGATTGCGCCACGGGGGGCGGAACCTATAGCACACACACGCACACACACACACACACACAGACACACACACACACTTTCGCTTATATTATTATAAGATTATTCCTAGACAGCTTAATATAACTACGTATGTGTTACTATTCTAATTTGACATTTCTATATTTCACGGCTTCTGATCTAATTGGGTTCTGTCTTCAAAGGGTTTGCCGTATACCGCTACGTTAGTCTGTCCTTCATAATGTTATCCAGGTTGGTGACAAAATAAAAAATAAAAAGGAAATAAGTGATAATGATAATAACGATGAAATAAAATAAAAAATCAATCACTTATATTAGAAAGAATGTTATAATTACTATGATATAAAAAAATTGACATGAATATTGAATCAAAAGTAAAGAAAAAAAATGTTACTTTAATAAAAAAATAAAAAAACGAGAAGCTTGAGGCGTTACATGTTAATTAAAAAAAAAAGGGAAAAAATGACGTTACATAAAAAAAAGGCTAAAATCTATGAAATGTAATCCGGTTAACAGGATTACAAGTACAAATCCGGATAATAAGTAACCATGACGACCTTTTTCGATGTAATCCCATGTAATCCACTTGTAAGAAAATGCCGGAACGTAACTCATTTCAAGAGATCAAGAGAAAGAAAGAAAGAAAAAAGAAAGAAAGAGAAAATAAGCCATAACAGCATAACCGCCGTAAAGAACATGAGAAAAAAAGAAATAAGAACAAAAAATTATCGTAGAATAACATTAAGGCAACTGAAAAAGAGAGAGAGAGAGAGAGAGAGAGAGAGAGAGAGAGAGAGAGAGAGAGAGAGAGAGAGAGAGAGAGAGAGAGAGAGAGAGAGAGAGAGAGAGAGAGAGAGAGAGAGAATCGTCAAATTTGTACGCACACCAAATCTTAGCGCCACTCTTGTCAGTTCCGTCAGAAAGTTTTTATCTTCGCGTGAACGGAGGACGAAGGTGACACAGGGGGGGGGGGAGGAGGAGGAGGAGGAGGAGGAGGAGGAGGAGGAGAGGAGGAGGAGGAGGAGGAGGAGGAGAGGGAGGAGAAATCATTCCTTGAGTAACTGGAAGGAGGAGGAGGAAGAGGAGGAGGATGAGACGATGCTAAGGAAGGAGAGAATTCTAATAACCTGAACCTTCAAAATGGAGGAAGAGGAGGAGGAAGAAGGAGGAGAAGAAAGACATCATCCCTTGACAGTAACTAGAAGGAGGAGGAAGAGGAAGAGGAAGAGGAGAAGAGGAAGGGAAGGAAGAGGAGGAGGAGGATTCTGATAACCTGACTCCTGACTCCTGAGTGCCCAAAAGGAGGAGGAGGAAGAAGAGAAGAAGGAAGAGAAGGAAGAGGAAGAGAAGGAAGAGGAAGAGGATACGAAGGAAGAAGAGGATGATTCTAATAACCTGACACCTGAGTGCCCACATGGAGGAGGAAGAAGGAGAAAGGAGAAAGAGGAAGAGGAAGAGGAAGAGGAGGAAGAGAGCACAAACATCTCCAACACCTTGACGTATTACTACTCTTGACAGGACGCCCTCCCCCCTTAACCCCTCTCCCTCCCTCCCCCCCTTAGGTCCCCCCCTCCCCCCTTTCATCACCCTAAACCAAGCGGAAATGTCGTGAAATGAAGGGCGGGGGGGGGGGGGAGGGGGGGGGGATCATTGTGGCGGCTGCTGCTGAGAAGGAGGAGGAGGAGGAGGAAGAAGTAGGAGGAACAAGAAGAGGAGGAGGAGGAAGAGGTGAATTTGCAATCTTATGAACGTAAACTTATAATGTTAAAGTGTCTCTGCATCTGGAGGAAGAAGAGGAAGAATAAGAGAAGAAAAAGGAGGAGAAAACAGAAGGAAGAGGAGGAGGAGGAAGCAGAAGGAAGAGGAGGAGGAAGCATTAGGAAGAAGAGGGGGAGGAAGCAGTAGGAAGAAGAAGCGAAGAGGCAGCAGAAGGAAGAGGAGGAAGAGGCAGGAAGAGGCAGCAGTAGGAAGAGAAGAGAAGAAGAGGAGGAAGAAGAAGAAGAAGAGTTAGAGGAGGAGAAGGAAGAGGCAGCAGGAGGATGAAAAAGAAGCGAAGCGGCAGCAGAAGAAAGAGGAGGAGGAAGAGTCAGCAGTAGGAAGAGAAGAGAAGAGAAGAGGAGGAGGAGGAGGAGGAGGAGGAGGAGGAGGAGGAGGAGGAGGAGGAGGAGGAGGAGAGGAGGAGGAGGAGGGGAGGAGGAGGAGGAGCAGGATTACATAGGATTACATAGGAATAACAGACACCAGGAGACCTATTGGTCCATAGCGAGGGTATCTGCTGAACTACATACTACTAACTATCAACTACTTGTAAGAAAACAGTTGGAAAATGATACCATGTCCCTAAAGAGGATAGGAACATGGAAGTTTCATAGTGCAGAATGATAGGATATGAAAAATACTAACTACAACTACCACTACCACTACAACTAATCGATACGGGGGACTAGATATGAATTCGCACTATCAATACCCATTTACTTTACAGTGCGCGTCAAGTCTGTTTTTAAATGTAGTTATTGTGCTGGCTCCGACAACATTTGCTGGTAACTTGTTCCATCGATCAACGACTCTAACATTGAAATAATTTTTACGGAGATCGGTGATGCAACGTTGACCGTTTAGTTTTAAGCCATTATTTCTTGTTGTCACTTGAGTTGAAAGCTCGAATAGGTTCTCTTGATTAATGACATCAAATCCTTTTAGGATCTTAAAGGTTTCTATCAAGTCCCCACGGATTCTTCGATCTTTTAAGGAAAACATATTAAGTTTCCGCACTCTCTTCATAAGATGAATTTCGCAGAGATGGAATTTGTTTGGTTGCTCTTCTTTGCACTGATTCCAATTTGGCTTGGTCTTTTACGAAACAGGGCGACCAGAATTGAATGGCATATTCCAAGTGTGGCCTAACCAAGGACGTGTATAATTGTGTCATTACTTTCGGAGTTTTGTGTTCAAAATTGCGTTTAATAAAGCCCAACATCATATTCGCCTTTTTACTGGCAGCTAGGCAATGCGGACTGGTTTTAAGATCATTACTGATGACACCTAAATCCTTTTCCTGCTGTACTTCAGTTAACGATTTATTTTGCATTTGATAGTTATATTTGAGGTTATCGTTGAGGAGGAGGAGGAGGAGGAGGAGGAGGAGGAGAAGAGGCAGCAGAAAAGAGGAGGCAGTAGCAGTCAATAACATAAACTTTCAACAAAACACTTTTTTACCCTCTGTATGTAGGCTAAATCGAACCCTCCATCCCCTACCTTGCAGTGTCCCTTTAAATGACTCATAACTATCCCACTTTTTGCCGCCCTATCTATCTATGTATCTATCTATTTATTGGTGACTATCAACTGACACGTGATTTTGTGGCCAATAAATGTGTTCGTGTGTGTGTGTGTATTCATCTAGTTGTATTCATCAAGTTGTATTTTACAGGGCCAGAGCAACGCTCGTATGGCCCAGTCTCCATATCAACATTTTTATCATTCATCCTTAGTGGTTAAGTGTTGGCCGAAGCCACCACCCCGGGAGGCGGGTCACAAACCCCCGGCTGACACCCGGTACCCATTCAATGCTGGGTGGACAGGGGCTGGGGTTTTAAGGAAACAGCCCATGTTTCCGCTCCGCTCGGGGATCGAACCCGGGACTTCTCGGTTGTGAACCGAGCGTGCTAACCACTACACTACGGAGTACCCCTCCTGTACCCTACGGAGTACCTGGGTGTGGTGTGTGTGTGGTTGTTTGTGTGTGGTGGTGTGTGGTGTGTGTGTGTGTGTGGTGTGTGTGGTGTGTGTTGTGTGGTGTGTGTGTGTGTGTGTGTATGTGTTGGATCGCATTAACTGGTCTGTTTA
>JACEEZ010002020.1:10739-15739 GCA_016584305.1 Chionoecetes opilio | reverse complement strand
AAACATAAAAAAAGAGAAATACAAAGGAATACATGGAAAAAATAAGGAAGAGGAGGAGAATATAATAACAGAAAGAGAAAGAAAACAAAGAGAAATACAAAGGAATACGAAGGAAAAATGAGGAAGAGGAAAATAAAATGAAAGAAAGCAGAAGAAAAATGAAAGAAATTGCAGAGAAGAAAGAAGAAGAAAGGGTCGAGATAATTTTGTTTTCTTATGCAACAAAAATTTCCACGCGTCCCGAGAGAGAGAGAGAGAGAGAGAGAGAGAGAGAGAGAGAGAGAGAGAGAGAGAGAGGAGAGAGAGAGAGAGAGAGAGAGAGAGAATTTCAGCAGAGAAACGAAAAGAAAACAGTAAGAATGACTCTTTCTTTCTTTCTTTTTTGAGGGACTTCAAAGATAATGGAAAAAGAAAAAATGTTAGAAAAAATAGACGTTATTTTTTATCTCAACGACCACTTAGTAAGAGAAATACATGAATGTTATAGTTTTGTATTGTAGTAGTAGTAGTAGTAGTAGTAGTAGTAGTAGTAGTAGTAGTAGTAGTAGTAGAAGTAGTAGAAGTAGTAGTAGTAGTAGAAGTAGTAGAAGTAGTAGTAGTAGTAGTAGTAGTATAGTAGTAGTAGTAGTAGTAGTAGTAGAAGTAGTAGAAGTAGAAGTAGTAGTAGTAGTAGTAGTAGTAGTAGTAGTAGTAGTAGTAGTAGTAGTAGTAGTAGTATAGTAGTAGTAGTAGTAGTAGCAAAGACATTCAACAACAAAATACCTCACTCGCGGTCCCTCCAATGCAACTTCTGTTATCCGCCGACGGTGGCGCCGCCGTGCGGCAGGTGTTAAACCAGCCTGCTGGCCCCATTCACTTGCTGCATATGACCAAAGAATATTCACTTCAACTCTTCGCCATTTAAAACTTTGCGAGTTAACATTTATCATGAAACATATCAATAGAAGCGCAATTTCATTAGCTTTCCATTGATATATTTCATTTTCTGATAAATGAATTACCCCCATGCATACATTACCGTTAACTAAATAAATAACATCATCAATCGGGTAATTTTCCCGATTGATTATGTTATTTATTCACTTATATATTTCGTTTTCTGATAAATGAATTAGCACCATGCATAAGTTAGCGCTAACTAAATAAATAACATCATCAATCGAGAAAATTAAAAGATTGATTATTTTATTTATTTAGTTAACGGTAATGTATGCATGGTTCTAATTCATTTATCAGAAAACGAAATATATCAATGGAAAGCTAATAAAATTGCGCTTCTATTGATATGTTTCATGGTAAATGTTGACTCCCAAAGTTTTAAATGGCGAAGAGTTGAAGTGAATATTAAGTTCATGCATATTTCTTCAGAGTCTCGTAATGGCATTTCTATAGCGTGTTTTACTGCTTTTTATTTGATATTATAGAACAAACATTTACGAAGATAATAGTATATCATATATACTGATAAACCATAGTCTATATGATTTTCATTGAGTCATATGCAGCAAGTGAATGTGCCAGCAGATTGGTTAACTCCTGCCGCACGGCGAAGGTCGATTTCAAGCGCACCACAGGGCACCCCGGAGTGAGGGATCTTGTTGTAGAATGTCTTTGGTAGTAGTAGTAGTAGTAGTAGTAGTAGTAGTATAGTAGTAGTAGTAGTAGTAGTAGTAGTAGTAGTAGTAGTAGTAGTAGTAGTAGTAGTAGTAGAAGCAACAGTAGCTGGTTCTTCTTAGGTTATTTTTATATACTACACTAACTAACTTAATAGAGTACGAGGAAACGATAGTAAAGTTGAAGGCCCACCCCCACCCACCCTTACCTCCTGCCAAGCCTAACCAAAAAACAAAACATGTTGTATTGAAACGCAGAGATAAAATTAATGGAGAAAAAAGCAAGGGGGGGTTTTTAAAGGGGTTGGGTGTTGGGGTTGGGTTTGGGTTTTGTGGTGTGGGTAAAAGGTGGGTGGTGGCGGTTTGGGGGGGGGGGAAGAGGGGGGGGGGGGGGGGGGGGGAGGGGGGGGGGGGGGGGGGGGGTTTGGGGTGGGGGGGGGAGGGGGGTTTTTTAAAGGGTTGGGGGGGGGGGGGGGTGGTGGGGGTGGTGGGGGGGAGGGGGGTGGTGGAAATTTTGGGGGGGGGGGGGGGGTAAAGGGGTGGGGGGGGGGGGGGATGGGGGGGGGGGGGAGGGGGGGGGTTGAAGGTGGGTGGGGGGGGGGAGGGGGGGGGTGGGAGTGGGGGGGGGGGGGTTTGGTGGAAGGTTTGGGGGGGAAAGGGGGGGGTAAGGGGTTTGGGTGGGGGGAGGGGGGGGGGGGGGGTTTGGAAGGTTTTGGGGGGGGGGGGATGGTGGGGGGGTTTTGGGGGGGGGGGGGGGGGGGAGGGTGGGTGGGGGAGGGGGGGGGGGGGGGGGGGGGAATTTTGGGGTGGGTGGGGGGGAGGGGGGGGGGGAAAGGGAAAATGGGTGGGGGGGGGGGGGGGGGGGGGGAGGGGGGGGGGGTGGGGGGGGGGGGGGAGGGGGAGGTGGTGGAAGGTGGGGGGGGGGGGGTTTATTTTTGTTTGGCTGTTTGGTATGTTTGGGCTCATTTTGGGGGGGGTTAAAAAAAAAAAATTGGGGGGGGGGGGGGGTTTCAGGTTTGTTGTTGTTGTTGGTGTTTGTGATCGGGGGGTGTTGTTGTTGTTGGTGTGTTTTTTTGTTGTTGTTGTTTGTTGTTGTTGTTGTTGTTTTTGGGTGTTGGTTGTTTTTTGTTGTGTTTTGGGTGTTTGCGGTGTTGTTTGGGGGGGTCCCGCTTGTTGTTGGTGGTTTTGTCTGTTGGGGTTTTTTTTTGGTTGGTGTGGTGGGTTTGTGTTGTGTGTGTTGTTTTGTGTGTTGTTTTGTGTTTGTCTGTGTGTGTGTGTGGGTCTGTGTTGTGTGTGTGTGTGTGTGTGTGTGTGTGTGTGTGTGTGTGTGCGGGTTGTGGTCTGTTGTGTGTGTGGGGGTGTGTGTGTGTTGTCTGTGTGTGGGGGTGTGTTGATTGTTTTTGTTTTTTGTTGGGGTTGTTGTGTGTGTGTGTTTTTGTGTGTCTGCATGTGTGTGTGTGGTGGTGGGGGGTTTGTGTGTGTGGTGTGTTCGCATGTGTGGTGTGTGTGTTGGGTTGTTGTGTGTTTGTTGTGTGTGTGGGGTGTGTGTGTGTTGTGTGTGTGTCTGCATGTGTGTGTGTTTGTGGTGTGGTGTTGGGTTTTGATGTGTGTGTGTGTGTGTGGTGTGGGTTGTGTGGTGTTTTTGTGTGTGTGTTGGTAAATACTTCTGCTTCCTCCCCCCTTTCTGCTGTCGTCTGTGTGTGTGTGGTGTCTGTGTGGTGTGGTGTGTGTGTGTGTGTGTTTTTGTGTGTGTGTTGTGTGTTGCATGTGTGGGTTGTGTTGGTTTTGTTTTTTGTGTTTTGTTGTGTGTGTGTGTGTGTGTCTGCATGTGTGTGGTGTGTGTGGTTTTTTGGGGTGTGTGTTTTGTGTGTTTGTGTGTGGTGTGGTGTCCGTGTGTGTGTGTTGTGTGTGTGTGTTTTTTGGTCTCTTTTGTTCCCCCCTTTGGTTGTGTTTTGTGTGTTGTGTGTTGTGGTGTCTGTGTGGTGGGGGTGTGTCTGTGTGGGGTTTTTTGGGGTGTCTTGTGTGTGTGTGGTCTGCAGTGTTGTGTGTTGGTGTGGGGGTGGTGTGTGTGTGTGTGTGTCGTGTGGTGTGTGTTTTGTTTGTGTGTTGTGTGTGTGGTGTGTGTGTGTGTGTGTGTGTGTGTGTGTGTGTGTGTGTGTGTCTGCATGTGTGTGTGGGGTTTTGTGTTGGTTTTTGTCCTTTTGTCTGCCTGTCCCTTTTGGGTTTGTTGTTGCCCTGTGGTGTGTGGTGTTGCATGTGTGTGTGGTTGTGTGTGTGTGTGTGTGTGTGGTTGTGTGTGTGTGGGGGTGTGTGTGTCCGGGGTTTGTGTTGGTGTGTGTGTTGTTGTGTGGGTGGTGTCTGCTGTGTGTGTGTGTGTCTTGTGGGGGTTTGTGTGTGTGTCGGGGTGTATGTTGTGTGTGTGTTGTGTTGTCTGCTGGTTGTGTGGTTTTTGGGGGGTTTTTTTTTGGTTTTGGTTTGGGGGGGGGGGGGGGGTTTTGTCTGCTGTGTGTGTGTTGGTTGGTTTTTGTGTGGTGTGTTGTCTGCATTGTGTGTGTGTGTGTGTTTTCTGCTGTGTGTTGTGTTTTGTTGTGTGTTGTGTGTCTTTTTGTGGTGTGGACTGTTTTGTGGGGTGTGTCGTGTGTGGTGTGTGTCTGCATGTGTGTGGTGTGTGTTGTGTGTGTGTGTGTTGTGTTTTGGTTTGGGGGTTTGGCTGGGGTGTGTGTTGCTGGGGGATGTGTGTGTGTGTTGTTGTGTGTGGTGTGTCTGCGTGTGTTGTGGGGGGGTGTGTGTGTGTGTGGGGTTTGTGTGGTGGGGGGTTGTTGTGTGTGTGGGGGTGGGGTGTCGCGTGTGTGTGTTGGGTTTTGTGTGTGTTGGGGGTGTGTGTGTCTGCGTGTGTGTGGGGGTTGGGTGTGTGGGGTCTGCGTGTGTGTGTTTTTCTGCGTGTGTGTGTGTATGTGGGTGGGTGGAAGGGGTCAGCTATGCTATGTCCCCCCAATTTTATCCCCCCCCCCTCTTTAAAAACCCCCAAAACTCTCTCCCCCCCCTTCTCCCCCCTCCCCCCCTTTCCCTTTCCCTCCTTTTCACCTTCTCCCCCTTTATCAACCCCCCCCCAACTCTCCCCCTCCCCCCCCCTCCCTAAATTTCCTCCCCTTCCTCTTTTCCCTTCTCCCCTCCCTTACTAAACAAATTTTGACGTGTTGAGTTAAGCACAAATCCATTTCAACACACACCCCCCACACACCCACACCACACACACACACACACCACACACACACTCTCATACACACACACACTCTCAACACACAATTCACACACACACCCCACACACAAAACCCCACACACACACACTCACTCACAATACCTACAGTTATTACCGATATCCTGTGT
>JACEEZ010002019.1:0-10289 GCA_016584305.1 Chionoecetes opilio | reverse complement strand
TTTGGGGGTTAAAAGTATTCTAGAAAAGGCTTGGGTAAAAAGGCAAGATTGGGCCTAATCCTACAAGCCCTCAGGGAGCAGCCGGAAAAGGCTTTAAACTGCGACTAAAAACCGTGGTTGCTCCCACCAAAAAGAAAGAAGAAGCCCCCGTTTGGAGGGCTGAGCCAATGGTTCTTTTTACTGAACTTTTTAAAATATTTAGGTGTTATAAATTTTTTTAAACTATATGTATTAAATTTTTTTTTTTTTTTTTTGTTATAAATTTACAAACTTTTGTTCGTAACTTCAAATTATTGTGTGAAAACCCGAATTTGGGACAAAAAAATTTTGTTCGTATCTTCGAAAATTCGAAAATAGTGTGTTCGAAAATCGGGGTTAGTGTACTCCTTTTTCCCTATGAGTACCATATCGCATAGCCCGTTTTATAGTAGGGTCCTTAGGGCGATTCGCTCACATTGGTAAAGGGAAGTATTTTGAGGTCTTACCTAAGCATTTTGTGCCGCTGAATCCAAAAATCGTATTTGGGTCACTCTTTAGCGGTAAGTTTTTCGCGCAATTTGCAATTTGGCATTTGGGCAATAAATTGGCAATTACAATTGCAGAATGAGAACCAACTCGTAGAGCCCCCTCGTTTTGGACTAAATTTGAAGCTTTTAAATGTTAAAATGTTATTTAGTACTCCGGGGGTTGTTCTGTTCGCTTTAAACTAACAAAATGGAAATTAGAGAAAAGTGGAAAAAAATGGAAAAAAATATAAAAGGAAAATTTTGGTTTTAATTTCACATAAAAAGTCATGAAATTTTTCGGGGCTGTATCTTTTCTCATAAGGCCTACCGTCTGTTAAGAAAATGGTAACTTTTTCTGACGTCCCTCAGGTCTATTTTATCTCGGTAAAAAAATTTTTCGCAAAAATGAAAAATTTCATTGGATGTGTGCCCGGGCAATTTTGGCCGGAAACCCTCACCGGGAATTTGAGCACACATAATCCTCACAGTGCACTCCTATTCTAAAGTTCTCTTCCGGGCAATGGGGGCGCCGAAGAATTCGCCGTCCAATTTGCAGAGGATGGAAGACTGGATTCCTTCAAAAAACCCCTCGGATCCTTGCACCCAACTCAGTCCTGAGGTCGCGGGATCAACACGCCCCCTTAGCAATTTCTCCATGACTACGTCAAGAGGGCCCTCCTGCTTTTAACTACACCGGGTGTGCGGCAGGGACTGGGCGCTGCCCAAGACGTTGAGATTTTGGACCTTTCTTCTTCGCCATGAATCGAAGCTCCTACGCCCGGTTCGCCCCGGGTTTACGTGGCCATATGCAGGCCTCCGCCTAAAACCAAGAGCGGGGACGTACTTGGAAAAACAGGGTCCCCGTAAGTCGTTGGTACCTTTAAACTCCTTGGCTCGCCCTCCTTGGAACAGGTAAACCGACTCTGAAAGGTAGGGTGGGCTTGTAGGGATCACGAAAAACCCTCGAAGGCCCAAGTTCTTCTTGCCCAAGACAACTCTTGGGCAATCAAGGCCAAAACTTCGGAATTTCTGCACGGCATCAAAGCACCACAAGGACGCCCAGCGGTCACAAAAAAAACACACGAGATGCCCAAAGGGGTTCTGGTCTTCTCGCCAGCATAACCCCTTCACTCGCAAAAAAAAGCCAACCACCACCGCCTTTTCCCCCAAAGGGTTGTTCCGATAAAGGTGGACGCACTGACAAGAATCGAGGAGACTGGCAAGAAGCTCTCTTGAAGTACAAAAGGGGGAAAGGGATAGGACTGCGCAGAAAAGTCCATGGGGTCCTGCTCGTCAGCCTCCAATACTTCAAACGGGGGGCAAAAAAGCCAAATTTTCAATCGGGGAAGCGGTGATTGTCAGGGGATCCTAAACTTCACTGGGCGCCTGCTGCTCGCCCTCCAATCGCGCAGCCCCGGGCCCTTCGCACCTCTCTCCAACTATACTCTCCCTTTCCCCTCTTCCCCCTCTTTGACGACCAGGCCCCCCGGGGGTCACGCAAAAAGTGCCCTTCTCAGGTTTCGGGGAGAAATGAACCGGCGTCTCCAGGGCCTCGAAAACCCCCTTCATCCTCTCCGTGCGGGTCCTCGACGGGATGGCTATTTTTCAGCGCCCCCCTTTCCCGGCTCAGCAAACTTTAAGGACCTGGTTGGGACCCCTCCTGCAGGAGTTGCCAACTGGGTTTTGGCTACGGGGAGTTGCACCTTGTCTTTGCGGTACACATGGGCCGGTCCCTCAAGACAAGACGGGGAACAGCGAGCCCGGGGTGGGGGATAAAAATCGACTCCAGCACGACAGGATAAAAGGGGGAATGCCCATGGCTAACACTTTCCCCAAAAAGCAACAAGCTGCTATGACCCTCTCTTGCTCCCAAACCCAGCCCCATTCTGGGATTCGCGTCGTCTGCGCGGGGCGCGACAAAGCTGGCAATTTTGGACCGGAGGAGCCAAGTTCCTTCAAACAAGAGAAGGGGGACACTAAATGATATATCATCTCTCCAGCTCGACAAAGATTGGAGGAAACCCGTATTTCTCCACACTGACGTCCTCGTCCTCCTTCCCCTCCGGAAACACTTCCCCAAGATACCTCCCAACACGGGGCCCCACTTGGAAAGACACTTCAACTTCAGCTCATCCACGATGAACGGGGCTCTCACCGGATTATACTCCTTCCATGCTCTGACTTTTTTGCAAACCCATTGCGCCCTTCAAAAAGGCAATTTGCAAGTTTGGCCTTTGTCCAGGGGGCCCGCCCAGGAAAACCCCGCGCTTTGGTACACTCCGACCCGGGTCCCTGACGAAAAGGGAAGCCTGGACGGCTGTCCCGTTCGTGGCAAATTTAGGGATATACTGTCCTGCTCTCTGCCGCAGGCAGGTGGACGGCACTTCAGAAAGAAGGTTGGAGCACACGGGCCCCTCCGACAGTCACGCCCCACCCAGCACATTATCGACCCCCAGTACGGGGCCGTCGTCTGGGGGGGCTGTGAAAAAGGAGTTGGTGACCCTCGACCCCGACCAAGTACGCTACGGCCAAAACCTGGCCCCTACCCCTTCCCCTGCCTCCCCCCCCGCAAAGTATCAGGGTGGGATGCAGTGCGGATGCAAGACGAACTGCTCGCCAATCCTGCCGCTGTCACGCCCGCAGACTCCTTGTTCGGAGCTTTCGATTGCTCCCCCAATGTGCATCAACACGAGGGAAAATGGGGATGAGGACTCGATGGGGTGACGACTAGATTTCGTTTTTTTCACTTGTGAACGCTCGCTATCGCAAGTAAGGGATTTTTTTTTTTCTAATTGTTATTTTCCAAAATACGCGGAGGGACTCGGTTTGTTGTTTGAAAAATTTTTGTTCTGGATTAATACTCGGGTCCTTGGGGGAAAAAAAACTTTTGCTTCACCTTTATGTGAAAGATTTTGAGGGGTTTTTCCTAAGCATTTTCAGTTTTAAAAACCCTTTCTACGCAATAATTGTACCCACCCTTGCACAAATTTTGTTAATTAAATGTGTCCTAAGAACAATTTTTTTTTATTTTACTTTTTTAAAAAAAAATTTGTTTTTTAATTATTAAGAAAAAGGTTTAAGGCCAAAAATTATTCTTTTATATTTTTTTTTTCCCAATTTTTTTCCCTTCTCTATTTCCATTAAATCGTAAACCCAAAAGATACAACCCGGGTAACTCAAAAAACTTTTATGCACTCTTAATAACTTCAATTTGGGGCCAAACGAGGTCTCTACGACTCCTTGTTTCATTCTGCAATTTTAATTTCCCTTTTTTTCCAATTGCCAAATTCAAATTGGCCCCAAAACTTACCGCTAACGATGACCAAATACGTTTTCGGATTCGCGGCACAAAAAACTTGGATAAACCCTCAAATACTTCCTCCCAAGGGGAACAAACCTTTTTTTTCCCCCTAAGTGACCCACTATTACGGGTTAAAAAAATAGGGCAAATACTGAATTTCCCTTTTATTGGGCCCCCTTTCCATTTCCTGCTAAAATAGTTTTAAAAAACCACTCCTAACCCAAATTTCCGGAAAAAAATAAAAAAATATTTATATATATAATTTTACCCTTTTCTTGGTGCGTTTCAAAATTGCGTAACGCTTTTTTTTGGTCTTTTGACTCCTTGTCACGCCTTGTAACACTGCAGACCCCTTGTAAATGTGACCACTTGTACCCGTCACCCAATGGACCCATTTCTCCACCTAAACACGGAGTATTATAAACTTTGGGTGCAAAAATGGCTACAATCACTTATCTATTTTTTTGCTGAAAATGCACCATAAATGAAATATATGGCCTTTTTGGGCCAAAATACCAACACGGGGGAACGCCCTGTGATTGGTTGTGACGTAGTAACTGCAAATCAGATCTCGCCTGATCAGCTGATCGCTTGTTTTGGCTAGCAAACCGCAAAATTTTAGTTTTATTTTACTAACCTAAAAAAACTTGCATTACCCCCACACCGCAAAATGACCCGTAACCTCCTTAAGTGATTATAGTATTCACTGTGTTTTGTGAATATGTAGTTTAGTTTATAAAAGGAAAAAATGGGTAGACGAGCAAAGTGGCCCGTGACACCCGACAAATGATTACTTCTGGGATCGGCATTCCTTTTAGGGGCTTAAATAAAACCCCTCATTACACTAGCAGTAGACGAACTCAAGAGGGAAAAGGTAGAAATGTATGGTTAGTAAAGGTTTAGTGGTGATAAGTGACGAAAGGGGGATGTTTTGCTTATGTGGGGGAAAAAAAGCCATACATTTTTCTACCTGTTCCTCTATGAGTTTTGTCTATCTGTCTAGCTTTACATGTCATTGCAGGTTCATTTAACCCCCTTAAAAGGGAAAGCCGTCCCAGAATCGTCACTTGTCAGGTGTCACGGCCCTTATCTCTTCCATCCCCTTTTTCCTTGTAAACTACAAATTACATATTCCAAACCGTGAAAACCTACTACATCACTAAGGGGGTTTTGGTTATCTTTCGGGAGTAGGGGGAATGCAAGTTGGTGTATTATAGGTAATACATAATATACGGCTGCTTTACACTGTTTTGCTCTGTTGCTAAGCTATGACGTCACAACTGGGGCCCCGTCGTTTTTTGAGCGTATCATTTTCCCGTACTTAATTGGCTGTATCATCAAAAATACTGTTCACAAGAAAATCAAAATCACTGCCCAACTATATGAGCTTGAAGATGTCAAAACAAACCCTTTCCTCAAGTAGAGTAAATGGGTCCATTAGTAAGTTTCCATTTTTTTTTTCAAATAAATAATTGAAATGCCAATACCGGGTAAATATGCAGTTTCACCAATACTCCCCTATTGACCAAAACTCTCCTGACAACTGGGGGGGCCCCAACCCCCCGACCCCCCCGCAACCTAACTTAACTAACTTAACCTGGGCATTGATTACGTAACCTAACTTTACTGGGGGTTCGCCCCCCCCCCAGAAAACCTTTTTCAGCTAGAAAAGCAGGTTGGGTTGCGAGGGGCTCTTGTAAAATAGGGTACCGGCCATTCATAGGCCCTATGTTAAAAGCTACTGGGCGCCATCTTAGCGCCAGGGCCTCTCCTTTCCTCTGACCCGGGAAAAATTCAAAGGGATGACCCCGCTATATCATGTTATACATGTATAAAAGGGTATACTGTTTTTCTCGGGAAAAGTTTGTTCTATAAGATTTCACATAAAAAACCCGTAAAACCCTTAAATAAAGGTCTTATGAGACTGAAAAATAGCATGAACTTAAAAATTTACTTAAACGCGCGCATTAAACTTTGTGGGCAACATTTCATGGAAGATTCAATAAGCTGAAATTTTTTTAGCTTTCCATTGATAATTTTTTTTTGATAAATGCGTGTACCTGCAAAAATTTGGTCAACTAATAAATGCCACGCCGGCCCTCTCTTTTCTCTCTCTCTTTCTCTTTCTCTTTTCTCTTTCCGTGAAAGCAGAGATATATGAGTTTCCAAAATACTTTTTCTACTATATAATTATATATATATATACTAAAAAATTTTTTGGGTAACTCATTCCTCTCTCCCTTTCTTTCTCTTTTTCCGGAAAGAAGAGAGCGGCCGGTGTGGGGATTTTTTGGGTAACGCAAATTTTTGCATGGAACTGCATTTATCAGAAAACAAAATTATCAATGGAAAGCTAATAAAATTCAGCTTCTATTGATATTTTCCATGTAATATTTTGTTAAAAGTTTTACTGGGAAGCGTTTTAAGTAAATTTTTAATTCTGCATATTTCTTCAGTCCAAATGCCCTTTTGTTTATGTGTTTTACTGTATTTTATGGTAATCTTATAGAACAAACATTTCCGAAGATAAAAGTATATCCTTTATCATGTATAACATGTATACTGCGGGGGCAGCCTTGATATCTTTCCCCGGGGCTAGAGTGAAAGGAGAGGCCTGGGGCTAAGATGGCGCCCACAAATTGAGTTGTCACTACTCTATAAAGGCGAATTTTGGGGAAGAAACCGAAGAACCGCTTCTTGCAGCTTGCGTTTTTTTGTTTGGGGGGGGCCTTTTTAAAACCGGCTTCTTACGGATTGGCCCAGCGGGTTTAGCCGGGAAAAAGCGGAAGAAGCGAGAGCCGGGGCTCCTTACCACGGCTTTTTCCCGTTTGTTGCCGTGACGTCAGAGAAAAAAAAAATAGGGCGGGGAGGGCAGGATTCTCAGACATGAGTATCGTCGTAAAAATCCCGTAATTACAATAACGGGACAAAAGTAAACCATAATGTCATTCAAAGCAGGGACTACCTTAAAAAACCACGAACAAAATATACAAGGTTTTGAAAACGACAGGAAAAATTTTTAAACGGGTGAAAGATGTCATTTTTTATCGGGCTACGATAGCCCCTAGCAGCGACGTTGTAGTTTTTTTGCTGAATTTCGCTGAAAATATGGCACAAATTAGCCTGATTTGTACTTTTAGAGCAGGGTTTAAACTACGGACCACACTAATAGAGCAAAAAAGGGAATGACATGGGGGATAGGAAGCGTCGTCTGGTGAAAAAACTTTCTCGGTCTTTTAACTTTAAACACAAACGTTTTTTTTTTCAAATTTTACAAATTATGCAATCAAAGCAACCGGGGAACGTTTTCGCTGATTCATTATGCTCCAATTTTGGTTCTTAAGATTTCTCCAACTTGTTGCGAACGTAAAAAATTTTGGGAATCTCGCCGACGGGGACGAGGTACCAAAAAACCTTCCCCACACCGAATTCCACCACAAAACATTGCAAATATTTTTAACCCTAAACGCTAAACTTCTGTTTTGAACATTCACTAAAAAAGGTACGAAAACCCAATTTGGAAAATGAAAAAAAAATACTATATATAAAAATTTTATTAAACAAACAATTAACATCAAAAATGTTTTTATCTTAAAATTTAAATTAACCTATTTATAATTACAAAATCTTAACGTTATTTGGGAACAGATTTTTAAAAAAAAAAGTGGAAAACCCATTTTTTTTTTTTTTTAATGTGAAAAAAAATTTACCAAAAAAAACCGCACCGCCGATTATAACTAAACCTACCCAAAACACCCCCAATAAGTGGCCACTCTTTCAGGTTGTTCCATCCTGGGTTAAAAGCAAAAACTGTCGGGAAAGGGGTGAAAAAGCCCCTTTTTTTTTTAGTGACGAAAAATTTTCATTTTTTTTAATATAATGTTTTTTGCCTATGATTTCGGTTGTAAAGTTATTTATCACTATTCACAACAAAATAATGGTGTTTGGTAAAAAAGGGCAACATTCAATTTACCTCGGCTCACACAACAATCGTCCAGATACGTGTAGTGTTGGGGGCAAACAGGATTGTTACGGACACCCTAAACCGTGTCTTCTTATCAATTTGTTTGGACAAGCCCAGCACCGTGCCTTTGGGCTCTTTTAAAAACCTGCGGGGATTCTTTCTAGGCCACCCATTCCAGTGGGTTGATCCCCACACTTGGCTATTACAGCCCTCACCTGCCGGGTGCTGATCGGGCGCTGGGGCGGCTCTCCGCTGAGGGCTTTATAAGGCCAAGGCCACCGCCCATATATTTTTTCCTGGTCAGGGGGTGTTCCCAACACGATCATGTTGTGTTTGGGTATCCCGAGTTTATTAGAGCTCATTCAGGTGCCGTAGAAGAGGCACAGGGGCCACCTCTTTGTTTTTCCTGCTCAGCTTACTGGGCACACATTTGGTAAAAGGGGTTCCACACCCCCTGTTGTCTTGTTGTAAAAATCGATCATCTCGGCTTCCCGGGCCCTGTTTATGGAGGGCTGCGTGTGCATGGAGGACTTTGGGAGAACGGCCCTTCTTGGCATACTGTTCGGGAATTTAGGAGACCAAATTTTGTCATTGGTAAAGAGGAATGCCTAGTCCTGGTCCCTGTTGCTCTTTTCCCTTTCATCAGTTTGGAATCTCTTTCTTATTCCCCTTCACAGTTCCCACCACCCGTCATCCCACAGTTTATGGGCAGATCTTGGGGAGGGCCTGGGGAAAGTTTCCAAAAAACGGTTTTTTTTTTTTTTTTTTTTTTTTTTTTTTTTTTTTTTTTTTTTTTTTTTTTTTTGTTTTTTTTTTTTTTTTTGTTTTTTTGGGTTTTTTTTTTGGTTTTTTTTTTTTTTTTTTTTTTTTTTTTTTTTTTTTGTTTTTTTTTTTTTTTTTTTTTTTTTTTTTTTTTTTTTGGGTTTTTTTTTTTTTTTTTTTTTTTTTTTTTTGGGGGTTGGGGGTTGGATCCCATGGGCCCCCGTAAAGGGCCAACCCCCCCCTTTGGTGGGGTTTTTGGGGCCCGAAAAATTTTAAAAAAAAAGGGAATTTTTGGGTTTTTTTTTGGGGGGTTTTCCCAAAACTTTCTGAACCACTTTTTTCGGGTTTTTATTTCAATGTTAAAGTTTCCCTTTAAAAGACAAAAAACCAAAGGTTTCCGGCACCTTTTTGGGGCCGGTAAAAGGCCCTAATTTTCGGCTTTTGTACGCACCCTAGGCCTTTTTTCCCCTCCCCGCCCCTTTTTCCCTTTGGCTTTTTAAAAAGCGATCCTTAAACCCACCTTTGGGGGAAATTTTCGTTTCGCCCCTAAAACACAGGGGGCTTTTTTCTGGGCCTTGGTTCAGCCAGAAGGGGTTCCAGGGGCCCCAAACAAGGGGGGCACAGGAAAATTTAAAAAGGGAAGGAGCCAAGGGGGGGGCGGGTTTGTGGGGGGCCCGGGAGCCCCATAACCTTTCCCCCCAAAACCCCGGTTTTTGGCCCGTCCCTTTTTTATTTTTAAAAGCTTTTCTAAACCAGCACCCCAAATTTTTTTCCCCCGGGGGCCGTTTGCACAATTTTCCTTTTAAAAAAAAACCCCTTTTCCCCGAGCAATTTTCACACGGAAGCCAGGGCACAAGTTTTACTTAAATTTTTTGAAGACCCTTTTTGAAGGGGAAAAAAAAATACTGCCCCTTTTGCCGACCGAAAAAATCTCCCCCCGGTTTTAACCCGCTTTTTTAAAAGGGGAAATCTAATACTTTTTAAAAAAAGGGGGGGGGGCGGGTACCGTGTCAATTGGGGGCCCCTTTTGGGTTGGGGGAATGGGGTTTCCTCAAACTTTACTAAAATACCTTCACTTCCTGACCTTTTTTTAGGGTTAATATGTTAAAAACTGTTTTGGGTGAAAAATTTAAATTTTAAGGGTTTTTGGTATTGGGAAAAACATTTTGAGGGAAAAAAAAAAACAAGGGTCCCGGGGAACTTTTTGGTTTTTTTTTTAAAATTTTGTCCTTAAACTTTTTGAAATGGGCCGATCCCCACTGGGATATTTCTTTTAGGTTTTGAGAAAACTAAGTAGTAGGGATTGGTTTACTTCAGGATTTTTTATGAACCCGATGGGTGGGGGGGGGGGTTTAGGTTTGGTTTTGTATCTTTAGTAAAAACTACCCCTTTTTTTTTAGAAACCCTTGGGGAAAGGGGAAGATTTTTTGGGGGGGACAACCCAAAGGGAAAACCCCTTTGTTTTGAAATAGGGTTTCCCATTTTTGGTTTTTTTAGGGGCCCCTTTTTCCCCTTTGTTTGGCCCCCACCCAAAACCCCAAACCAGTCCCGTTTTTTTTGGGAAAAAGGAAAAAAATTGGTGGGGGTTGTTTTTAGTTTCCCCCTTTAAAATTTTTTTTAGTTAATTTTTATTTTAAAATTTAATTATTTTTTTTATAAAATTTTAATTTAAAAAATTTTTTTAAAAACCCATTAATTTTTTTCCAATTTTAAAACAAAAAAAAAAAATTTCCCTTTTAAAATTTTTTTAAAAATT